>BMAO01007926.1:0-20963 GCA_019973975.1 Trichonephila clavata | reverse complement strand
TTTTTGGTTTCATAATGTGGTAAACTAAAAAAAATTATCAAATCAAACTACACCTCAGAAAATCCAAATTTAGCAAAAAAAAGTTCATTATAGACAACAATTAGCTCAATTTTTATAAAATAAAGGTTCGAGGCATCAAAACTACTGTGATCATTGAAATGTACTGAATTGCAGGCAACTCTTTCTTTCTTGTAACCAAATTCTTATAGAATCTCTTTCGAAGCAGTTAGGTATTTATTACTATATATATTTATGAATATATAAACTACAAATTCAACGTGATAACACTGAACACTTTTACTTATGAAACAATTACTTAAAAACAAACTGAGAATTGCTGGTTTTATTTTGGAATAAATTTTCTTCAAATCTGAGAAATGAGTCATTATTTGGAACAAAAAACCACAATGTTTCCATCTTGATAAATTTTGAGAATCAAATCTTTAACAAATACAATAATTATTGCTATGGAATACTAAGTTTGTATTGTGAGTTCCTACAAGAGAGAAAGAATGTACACGAGAGTATTCATTGTAAAGTATTAGGATTTTGCAACTAATTTTTAACTTTGAATAACCTATAAAACAATCTGGAATAACAATATGAAATCTTAGGCTAATTATTTACTTATTAATTGTTAGCTCGGTTCATTCAACATTATTCTTACATCTCACTCCACGACGGCTATTGCCGAAGGACGTCTGTTTTGAACTATGAAGTGACGAGGACGATACCTCTCCATGCTATCACGTTACTCTAACGTGAAGGCTTTGAGCATCGATATATTTAACATGCTCCACACGGCGATAATTCTTCATTGGTCAGCTCGATAGAAACAACAGCGGACAGGAGTTCGTGACCATGACCATTCGGATATCGTTTGATCGGAGTTATGGAACGACTTTGTTTATTTACTATCCTAAACATTTGTTTCAATGAAATGGCAACAATTCTCGCTTATTCACATTTATTTTAGGTTGCATTTTACTCCATTTCAATGCTTAATAAACCAAGTTAGGAAGAAAGAATAATTTTAAAATAATTATACCTTTTTTTTACACAATTTACATTTATACATGTAATTAGAACAACAATTATGTTAACGTTTGAATTATCGGACTAACTCAGTGATTCTCAACCTTATTTTTGTTGCGGTACACTTTAAAGAATTTCAAAGTTTGTCGGAACACTAACAATAAAATAATTTGAGAGAATTTTACTTAAATCTGTAATACACTATATGTAAAAATAGTTTTGAAAAAAATGTTAAATAAAATATGTACTACGACAACAATACAGGTAAAAAAATTAAAATTCATGTTAAATTTCATTTTATTTCATATATTTTGCTGAAAAATTATCGAATTTGTTTTGTAAAATCATAATTTTCGAATGAATGAATTACCAAAAAATACAAGCGAAATTTTTGAAAGACACTATTTACAACACAATGGTATTCTATATTTCGCTAAACAATTCTAATTTTTTTGTAATCGTTGATTAAGCTTTCTGTAAAGTACATATAGTTATACTAACAACACATCAGAAATGACGTCACTGCCAGATTTAAAAGCTAAGAGAAAATAAACCGCTTCGGGTCCCAGAAAGAATGAAGTCTTGCAGGATAAAATAATGAATCGATTTTTATATCGAAAGTGTCGTCGTTATTTCTGTTATTAATTTTAATCTTCGAAAGGTCAAATCAGTTTTAATTTTCCAATGCTGTATTCTAAATTTCAATTTCTATAATGTATGATTTTTTTTGCACAAAATATATTTCCGAAATGATTTTTCTATAGAGCAAGAGCCCACGACCGCCAGACCTTCGTTATTTTATAAAAGCTGAAAGTTTTTCTACGGATGTCACCAACACAGGTAAGAACGATCAGCGAGTATGGAGTTTGGATTGTGGTTACTTGGGCAGGTAACAGGTAGTAAAGGTGTATAAAATAGTACCTCACTTTCTATAAAGTATAAAGCTCAATTTTTTTATATTTTCTTCGGAATAACATAAGAAATCATGTCATCCATTGCCGGACACTTAGTATGGTTAGAAATCCCTGCCAGACACCCCTGAACTTTAAAAAAATAAAATAAACTTTCGTTATAGTATAAAAGCTGAATTTTATATATGTTACTTGGAGGCCTATAAAAAAATGTTACCCCAAAAGCCAGACAGTTTTAATGGTTTTTACATCTAGCCAGACACATTCAAAGTCCGCTGTCGCGAGTACAATGCAACAGCAATTCAAGCCAATGTGAGTGAGATAGAGTGTTTAGTCTATTGCAATTGCTTAAGAAATCCAATGAAAAAATAATTTTATTACGTTCATAAGCATCTTATATTTTAAACATTATTGAAGTGAAAACTTCTTTAGCGGCATTGGGCACTTATTGATAGGGGGAAATCTTATGGGTTCGCGTCACCGACATGCTCTGACTGGCGCACGCGCAGTGTGCTGTTCTCCTTAGACACTTTCTGGATGGGTGAAATCTCGTGCGTTCGCGCCACCGACATACTTATAGCAGTATATCTGTAGCTATACAGCTGACGTATAGTGCTGTGTATATCTTATAAGTGAAGTTGAATGGATTTAGTGAAAAGTCCAACGTGTATATACTGTGCATCGCTCGTTGCGATTCCGAGAATGGGCAATACATATTAATGGTTGCCGTTTATATTTCACCTGGAAAATGTATGAGACAGATACAACAATTTTTATTCGAAAACGTGATGATTTATACAAAAAAAAAAAAAAAAGGTTCTGAAATACTCGAAAAGAGATTTGGCGAAAAATATGACAATGTACTGATGATTTTTTAAGTGGAGACTTCAATATTAACTTTGCAGATGATAAAAATCTACCACTAATTGAATTTCTAAATAAAACACCTAATTTAAATATGTCTAATGATCGAAAATTCAGATACACATTTTACAAAATATAAAACGAAGATCGATGCGGTTTTTAAGCGATACTTAAATAAATTTGAATCAAACATTTCCCTTTCTTACTTTAGTTACTATAAGCCTATTGTATCTTTTTTAGAACAAAATAAAATAATTGAAAGTATAAAAAGTCTAAGTATTGTTAACATAATGATGACAATGATGGAAACAATTAAAATAAAGTTAAAAATCAAGTACATGAAATTTAAGTAAATATAAATACTATCCATAAATAATATGATTGTATATTAATTGTTATTTCAATTGAATTTTATTTATATTTCGTCATGATCTTGTACAGCCCGTAATATATTTGAAAAATAAAAACCATATAAACATGCATTTAGTAGTTGCTCGGAGTGTCAATAGATGTGAAAACCAGATTGATGTTGATAAATTTAATTCAAACATTATGAAATTTCAAATTTTTAAACTAAAAGTTATAAGTTTGCCACTTTTTTATTTTATTATTACTAAGTACAAAAAAGTATTAGTACATGTAAAAAAAAAATATTTAATCACTTCTAAAACTTTCATCATTGCCGTCGATATTTCCATCTTCGTCACTACTACTCCCGTCCGTTGTTTGATTTTCATCAATATCGCATTCTCCATCAGTTTCTGATAAAAATTAAGCAAGTTTAAACAATTATGAATAATTAAAAAATTATGTACAATAATTTGACATAATAATTACATACCTGATTGAGTTTTGAGGGCATCACTCACATAACTTGGTAGTTGATCCCCTTCAAACCATTTAAAGTGGTATTTATTATTTTCCAATATCCAGCCATTATTGGCTGGTTGATATGTGGTTGGAGTTTTCAGATGAGCATTGTTCCAAATGGTACATATATAGTTTGCTCGCAGAAACTGCTGCAATAGCTCGCTTTTGCAAGGTGGTAGATTGCTAGCGTCAAACTTTCGCAACTTCTTTCGGTCAAAAGCTTCTTTTACATCAGAGACTGTATACGAGTCGATGAACATTTGAAGTCGAGCGGCATCAACATCAATTGCATTACTGGCATTGTATACATTGCATATAAATCTCTGAATAATATTAAAGAAGTTTTGCTGTTCATCTGTATTTTCAATTAATTCGCTGTTACCGAAGTTCTTGAAAGCTTCCTGGTACTCTGGAAATTTTTTAAATATTTTGTAAGGCTTTAATTTTCCTTTTCTGAAGAATGCAGGATTAAAATCACATCCTGTGATGGCATGATATCCAGGTAAGCTCTGACAAATTAACTGTCCCAACTCTGCGTGTATTTTGGTTAGGTCCACATACCTTAAATTATTTCCTGTACCCGTAAGCATCCAAACAACCGACTGATTTTTAAGGTGGTGCATGTTACCAAGCATTATTGCAGCAATATCAGTATCAATACTTCTGATTACTATTTCTGCCGGATAGTTGATGTTACATGCATGGTATACTATCTTTGTATCTGCTTCCTCATGTGCTGGGCATGACAACTCTTCAACCAATCTTGAGACAACTTTGTTGGATTCATTAACAGTGAAGGAATGGCATTTTCTGAAATTTATGTGTATAATTTTGTTGCCAATAAAGGGCACCACTTCATCAGTAGCCCAATGTGAAATAAAAAAATCAACCAGAGCTTCTTTAAAATTTAAATTTTTCAGCTCTTTCGCGAAGTCACTTGATCGAATTTGCTCAGGCCCAGTTATGGTGTACTCTAATTGCGCAGATTCTAACCGTTGGGAATGCTCGTAATCTTTGATCGAGGGTTTAAAGTATTGATCAAAGATCACGTCAATTCTCGATGCTTGTAATTGAGTGACCATTTGCAACAATTTTTTTGAAATATTTCCAAATGTTTTTGGAACATTTTTCATTGTATGCAATAGGAAAAAACCATCAATTATTAGAACATCTATATGATGTGGTTGCTCATGCTGGACCTCTTTCTCTAGGCATTTCATTAGAGCAGATTTATCGGTCTTACAAATAGTGCCATCCAAATGGCACATGGACAAGGGTACTGAGGTAATTGGATAAGACAAAATCTTTGAAATGTCTACATTGTAATCCATAGAGATACCCAGCATGCGTCCAAATAAATCTCTTTGGATTTTAACTTCTTGAAGTTTACCACCTACTTGAACTTTCTTCTTTTTCTCAAAATCTTTGGAGAAATTGTCAATGGATATTTTTTTATAGCTTTTTCAAATCTGTTGATATCTGATAAACATTCGGAAAAAAATGTTTTACGATGATAATCTCCATTTTTTTCAATATTTAGAAGGAATGCCTCTACTGGTGGTGATGCGGATTTTCCAGATGAAATATTTATCAGTTGGTCTTTGGGCACTTCTGAGCTGAAGGGATTAATAAATTGATCGAAGGTAGCGATAAATTGTCTCAATTGTTTGGTATTTTTCCGGATATTATGGAGATTTAAGTCTGTTGAAACATCTTGATGAGTTTGCAGTCCTAGTTCTAGATAAACTTGACTTATAATCGTAGACCTAACATCATGATTACGAGCCCACCGTTGACGTGCCGAAATTGAATTAGTGAAGTGTATAACACCTGTGAGCCTTCTAGCAGCGTCTGCATTTATAGTTTGCTCTAATACCAGGTCAATCGGTTGTCTAGAAAATGGTTTATTGGTCCGTTTGATACCAAAGCAACCTTGTTTAAATCCTTCGTATAAGTCAGGATGGGTTTCTGCAACTTTCAGCAAATTATCATAATATTTTACGGTCCACCGGGCATAATTTTGTTGGTTGCATATAAAAAATAAATTTGTAATTTTAGGCAACGTTGATATGAAAAGTTCAAAATCCCCAGTGCGAATGCTCCGTGACAGGTCCAAGTAATGGTGTATAAGGTTGATGTAAATTAAATAAAATTGTGAAGTTTTACCATGCTCACCATTGAAACATCGTTGCTTGAAAATATTGTAATTATTCATCAATTCTTTCAGATCTTCATTTTCAATATGAAATGACGATATTTCACAGTTTTGTAGTCTTTTCACTTCATCTATCATATCATCTGTTAATGTTATATTATCATGTTGTAAAAATGATTTAAAATTTAGAACTTCTAATCCCAATGCTACTAGAGGATGCAATCTTTTGCAGCGGTTGAAGTGCTTTCCGTCAAGAAAACCATTCACAGAACCGCTTGCCAGCAAACTACTCTCAACCATAACATTTGTTAACCCACAGTCACTAATTACTTTACCGATTGCTTTAAAATAAGCCATCATAATGTGGAATGGCCCTAGATGTATAAATAAATTATCAAATTTAGGTTTTCCGTAGCTTGTATTTGAAACGCTACTTTTGCTATCGCAAGATCGTACGTAACCTGGATGCAACGTTGATGTAAATCTTCAGCTATTTTTTTACTTTGTTCCATAGTTTCTAGAACTATAGATGTACTGGTTGGTGATGCATTGATTGGGGTTAAATAAGAAATAAGTTGCTGCGGGCTATCATTCTTATAAATCCGACTATTGAAACCAACCCACATAGGAACGTCAGGTAGCTGCATAACATGACTAATCATCCATATATTGTCAATTTCCGTGTATAATTGCGAGTTTGTTGAGAGTATAATTTCTGTATCATCAATGGTTGATTGCAGTTCACTCGTCATTTTCGGTTTTTTAGGATACGGAATCTCTTCTGTAGATATGGCTTCAAAAGTTCTTCTTCTTCTTTTTTTTGTTGTACATGGTAAATTATTTTCATTATTTGTAATCAGCGCTTCGGACATGTTAAGTTCTTTGGGCATCTCAGATTCTTCGGTTGTATTGGCCTCGATGTTCTGGTAAATAATACCCACCGTATCATGTAAAGTATCCTTTCCGTTTGCAGTTTCCACAAAACGGTCGAAATTGTCATATGACACACCAGTAAAAAGTTCAGGATTTTTTTTAATCGTTTCTGGGCATAAACTGGATTGTTCAAAAGAAGTATACGTTGTTTCAGTTTCAAGTTCCTCAATGCCCTGATAACTTATACAATGACCGTATCGATTAATAATGTCAATAATTTTCCTACTGCTTGTTAAGCTCTTTAAAGTCATACCTAACATGATGTGCTTTGGCGTTTTCACATGACCATTATGGACTGCAAAGATGACATCTTGAGAATAAGAATGAACTTGACGAGCACATTTCATGCTTTTTTTCCGTTTTTTATTACATCCACCTAGAAGGGTAAAGTAAAAGTCTAGTAATTGTGGTGGTATCGAAACTTCTCCTGACATTAAATGCTGTGCTGTGATATTATTAATCGGTAACTTATTTTTTTCCATTTGCAGTATTAATTTTCTTAAAATTAATGCAGCTTTTTGTAAAGTATTTTCAGTTAGTAAGTTTTCAAATATTGTATCATCTATTGCTTGTAAATAATTGGGTGCTATTAGTTTTTTATTGCGAATAGTAAAAAATTTGATATTCTTAGAGAATGTTTTCAAAATTTTTTCTTCTAGGTGGTGTGCCGTAAAAATAGAATTTATTTCAACAGAATTTTCTTCATAGATCTTCTCCAATGAATCGATGTACAGTTCATGTAAATATACTAATAAATAACAGCGCCCTTTCTTAATTACGTCTTCCTCGATAATGCCACTTATTTCATTGAACGCTAATTGGTGATATTCCCGATGACAATGCCAATCATTTTTACTGGATGATTTTTTTGAAAAGGATATTTTATTATTAAAATTAACTCTGCATTCGGTATGATAAGATATTTTTGGACCAGAAAAATTTTTCAATTTATTTAATAATTCCGCATATTCTTCTTGACCTTCGATGTTGGGTAGTACACTAGATTTAAATTGGTTGGTATCAGCTTTATGAAGTGGAAGCATTTTTGAATGTAATTTCTTATGTTCCCTGTTGCAAAACACACAAACAATTTGATAATTATTAGTACTAGCATCATTTTCGTTCAGAATATTTGCATCCTCAGTTGAATCATTATTATCACTAACATCTGGTTCAAAAATTTCAATATTTTCTTGAGAAGTTGTAGATTGGAGTTTAATTGAATCAAAAATTAAACTTGGTTGCAATATTGATGAAGATTCTGTGGGTAAATTCTGTAAATGACGATTTCCTTGAAAAGTTGTAGGTTTTGATTCTATAGAATTAGAAATTAAACTTGACTGGGATGTTATATATATTGAAGATTCTGTTGTTAAAGACTGTAGACAAGATGGTTCTGCGGTCAACTCAGGTATCAACGGCGGGGTTGGAGAACTATTGTATGCAGATACACTGACTGATTTTTGTTTTTCACTGTTTTTTGTAGAATTTACAGGTTTAGAAGTTAAGTACTTTTTCATAACTCCTGTAAATGCCTTATAGTATTCTCGGTGATAACCATTGCCAATATATTCGTCAGGCAAAATAATGTCTTTGTATTTTAGGTTATACTTTTTTCTGATTTTCAAAACAGTTCGGCATTTTCTTAATGTTTCCTCTGAGAACAATATTATTTTACCATCACTTTTATTACAAACGAAACAAATTAATGTATTTTCCATGATAATCTTTTTTACTAAAACTACACTTATAATCTGCTTTCAAAGAAAAACTACGGCGGTTAGCTCAGATCAACATTTATTCGTCATTTTTTATACCAACTCTCTTTTACTCTCAAAACTGAGCACAATTACAATACATCCAACAGTCGAATAATCAACTATAACGAAATGTTTGTGCGCATGGCTATTTAAATCTGCTTTCACCAACTAGTCGGCAGGCCGAATTAATAGTGTTCACGTGGTTAATAGAGTGCGTACTATTGTGTCTTTTTGACCTTCGTTACACACTTTCGTTTCACACAAAAAACTGTACAAATATCATTAACAAAACGTAGGTTGAAGTCATAACAGTTCAATACATAATACCTTATAAAAGTGATGGTGCGCGGGGAACGATCGCAATAGACTAAACACTATCTCACTCACACCGGATTGAATTGCTGTTGCGTTGTACTCGCGACAGCGGACTTTGAATGTGTCTGGCTAGATGTAAAAACCATTAAAACTGTCTGGCTTTTGGGGTAACATTTTTTTATAGGCCTCCAAGTAACATATATAAAATTTAGCTTTTATACTATAACGAAAGTTTATTTTATTTTTTTAAAGTTCAGGGGTGTCTGGCAGGGAGTTCTAACCATACTAAGTGTCCGGCAATGGATGACGTGATTTCTTATGTTATTCCGAAGAAAATATAAAAAAATTGAGCTTTATACTTTATAGAAAGTGAGGTACTATTTTATACACCTTTACTACCTGTTACCTGCCCAAGTAACCACAATCCAAACTCCATACTCGCTGATCGTTCTTACCTGTGTTGGTGACATCCGTAGAAAAACTTTCAGCTTTTATAAAATAACGAAGGTCTGGCGGTCGTGGGCTCTTGGGCTATAGCTTATTTTACTAAAACGTAATAATTCTTAGATGTTCTGAATTTCACAAACTCAATTGCAAACGATTTTGTATCCTGTATTATATTTGGAATCGACAACCATTATATATAAATGTTAAAAGTAAATTTAATCCCCCCTCCTGTTTTTTAAGAGAAACAGTAGCCAAATTTTGTTATTTCCTTCAATTATTTCATATATGCTGTACCTTCTTCGGCAGTGTTGGATTTAATGTTTTAATTTTATGTGATTTATTTTTTTCAATAAACTTTTTTTTAAATTATTTTTGTAAAATTTATTAGTATTTTTTTACAACTTTGAAATTTTAATTCGTGCTTTTTAAAATAGCTCCTTTATAGTGTTGCGTTGCAAGAATGTTTGAACGTATATATTTAAGATCAGAACGAATCAATTACAATTTGGTTAAAAGTGGAAATGTAACTGAATATTTTGGATGAAAAGACCATCAC
Source organism: Trichonephila clavata (assembly GCA_019973975.1). NCBI lineage: Eukaryota > Metazoa > Arthropoda > Arachnida > Araneae > Nephilidae > Trichonephila > Trichonephila clavata. Next base: position 11,117 of record BMAO01007926.1, on the reverse strand, counting down.
CAGTAAATGTTCGTTTTGCTGTTCTTGGACGAGATAAACCGAAATGACGAAACAGTACGCCAAATATAAAATAAGTAAAAGATAATATAAAATAGAGCATTATATACCTTAATGCGAATGACATTCTTCACACAAGTGTACATATGCATCATAATTACGCATTCACACATATATCCCGCGATGTAGAAAAGGCTGATTCACGTTGAGTCTGTCGTACTGAAAGTCCTCGCGTTTGCATGGTGTGGTGGTTTGGATTTCGGGTGTCGTCTTCGTGACTTGACCAAGGCTCACAATTAAGAGGTTCGTTACCGGTAGCTGAGTAGTGTGACGTTAATATTCACTCTTACTGAAAATATCTGTTACAACGGATATTTCGTCATTTTGATAGGACTTTTTCAGAACAACCAGTTAGAAATTGAACTTTAAAGTTCCACATTTTTTAAAATATTTTGTTGGTTGTATCATTTACTCTTAAATGATCCTTTTTTTAAGGACACAATTAGTTAAAAAGAATTTAAGCCACAAAATTTATTCACAAATTGCGTCTCAGATGAGAAATAAATGTGTAATTTTCACGCATTCGATAGGAAATGCATGTTTCGCGCTCGAAAAAAATCACTAAAGCGAAATGTTTTTCCCCCCTCTCAATCGAACAGAAAAGGGAATCGTAGGGGGGATTGTATTTGGAACAAGATTTCGAGAAGTAACCCTTTCCCTTGCATTGCATCTCATTCAACCAACTCATAAAGGGCTACGATATCTAAAACAAAACCGAGATGCAGAGGTAACGCAAGCGCCAACAGTAGTACATGTGAAATCTGCAAGCATTGCATTTATTGAAGGGAAAACACAGTTTCTCTCTCTCTGAATGTCTATGCCAGGGGTGGCCAACCTTTTTGGGAAGCGTGCCACAATCTGATAAAAAAAAATTACGCGTGCCACTTTCAACTTTTCCACCAAACTAAAAAATATACAAAAGTGAAAAAATGTTACTTATAGGCTTATTATGGGTCATTTTCTTTTCGATGCCGAAGGTTTAATGATAAACATATGGAAAATTTAAAAAAATTTAAACAACTACGCTCAAACTAAAATCTAAAAACAATTTTTTAGAAAAGGAGAAAAGCTAAACGTCTTTCTAAACAAAGTTTAAAATCAACTGAGTCTGACAGCTAGAAACAATTTGCCAATGTTACGCTGCAAATTTTCTAGTTTCCCATTCCAGCATTCTGATTAGTCGTGGATGCAAGTTCACACTCTCTCTGCTTTATAAAGCGGCTACTTTGTGCAGATAAAATTACTTCTACCGTATCAACAACTGCGCTCCTAATATATTGCAGAATTACTTCTTGACATTACAGAAATCGTAAATAGCCAACATCTCCGGAAAAACCTTTTTATCTGACAGCCAATAGCTATAAACTTCAGCCCTGCACAGGGAAGCTGAAATTTGAATGGAAATCTGAGATGTTAAAAATTAACCACCCTCGAGAGAAGGTGGCTTTTTGGGCAGTTTCGACCGTCCGAGAGAGAGAGAGAGAATTTATTTGTTTTTAGTCTCACGTTACTCAACACTTTTCTCGGAATGTTACAATGCAGTAGAATTGTAAGTTTTGGAGCATGATCTCATTTTTGGCGTTTTTCAGAAGAAAAGAGAAATCTTGCTTAATGCCCTTAAAATCTCACGCTGAAAATTTCTGTTTCTTACATATTCTCTTCATGACAATTTTTTATTGTAATTAAATTAATTCAGTAATATTTTCATAATATTTTTGAAATTTTTCAAAAAGCCTTCGCGTGCCACAGTTACGACCCCCGCGTGCCACAATGCGGCACGCGTGCCGCGGGTTGGCCACCCCTGGTCTAAGCGATCTGTGTGTGACTCATTACTAAGAAAATACTAGGATTTCGTATATATATTTCATATATATATAGGATTATATATATTCTGCAGGTATGGGATGACTTTATTCAGATCATTGAAGAAAACATTTGTTTCAAATAAATGGCAACAGTACTCGTAAACACAGGGTTTTGGTATTTTCACCTCAATTAGGAACAAATCAAAATAATTTTTGACGACTATCCTTACGCGTATTAGGTTCCTTTATGCAACTGGAAAAATGATAGTGCTTACATTTTAAATTATCAGAAATAAATTTGGTGAATTAAAATAAGAAATTCTAAAACACTTCGATCGATTGTGCAGTTTTATCATTTTGGGGTGAGTGAGTGAATATTAACGTCGCACTATTCAGCTACTCGATGGTATTTGGCAATAGACCTCGTCAGTTTGAACCATTGTCAATGTGACGAGGTCAACACCTGAGCTGGCACCCTCTTCTCCTAATTTCCACACCACACCAACGGGAAGACGCTTGAGCTCTTGACAGATTTATAACATGCAGCGTTCTCCTACACGGCGGGTTCAGTGGTCTCGAACTCATTGCACGCAGGCCACGATTCCGTTACCTTAACCACCAGGGTACCGCGTCCACTTATCTTTTTAGGACATACTACTGAATACTAAAATCGCTTATTTCGACTCAGAAAATGTTTCTTTTTTTGGTCCTGATAACACCAAATTTATCTTTTGCATCATGAAGTACAACCCATTCTAACTGATGCACAAAAAGCGATACTTTTAAATATTGGATGAGTATGACATGTCTAATTACATTTCCAAAAATTTTAAAATTATTTTTTTTTAAAATTTTGATGCTAGGGTTACTGTAAATTTATTATTATTATTTTTGTGTTTTGGAATAAATTTATCATTTGTCCGGTATATATTTTTTTGGGCAAAATTTGGCATTTTTGTAAGAGGAATAATAATTTTTGAAACGACCTGTGATTATCAAAAGCAGAGGTGGGCAGACTTTTCCAGGGTTCGGGCTACTTCTAATTTGTTCAAGAAGTTGCGGTCCACCCAGTGTCAGGGGTGCACTCAAGGGCGGGAGAGGGATCCACGGGTCTGGACCCTCCCTCATAACCCTTCATTTTTTCCCCGATTCATTATAGTCTCATGTAAAAAGAGTGTAAAAGGCAATTAAGTATATGATATTAGTACTTTTTTTTTATTAATGTTAATTATTCATTCAGTAATTTATTTTTTGCTGTTTTTTGTTCCCGACAATCGAGAAAATAAAAAATAAAAATGTTTGGCTGCGTATTGGGGTATACGAGAATGGTAGACCTTCAACCCTCGACCCTTTAAAAATTCTTGTGCACGCTACTGCCCAATGTCGTAGGTGTGGTGAGGTGTGAGGAAAAGGTTATTATTATAACTTAATACACATAAGTACGGAATATGTACTTAACTACAGAACTAAAAAAAAAACACTTAAAACCACGTTTAAAGCAAAACACAAGCTTAATAATAATAGCCTCAAGTACAATAATGCTGCCCATCCGGTATAGTGGTCAGTGAAGCTGACTGCGGTGCCGTAGGGGAGTGGGTTCGAATCCCGGAGAAGGCAGGGATGTTTGTGTTGTAATCCTTACTTCTGTCTGTGTTGTATGCCCCCGTGTTATACATTGCGTGGTGCACGGGATTTATAAATGTTAAAATATATATAGTAATATCAAATGATACATTTATTATGAAAAAATTCAAAATACACTGAAAAAAAATAAAATATTTTTATTCAAACTTATTTTGTGTTGTTATAGTCAGTAGAAGGCTTAGACTGCGTTCTGTCAGCCAATCTTGAATTTTTCGTATATAATTACTAACTGGTAAAATTTTTAGGTGGTCACCCCAAAATGTCTTGGCGGTCCACCGGTCGATCGCGATCGACGTAATGCCCACCCCGGATCAAAAGTGAGCGAAAGTAAAGATATAAATTAAAATTTGTATACAATGGGTGCTCTATATTTTCACTAAAGAAGTTCGCTTGACAAAATCCATTTTCTTACATACATCGGTACAGTTGTGTAGTCAGTCTATACAAGAAATGTCACAATCGCTATTAAAAACGGTAATTACTTGTTTAGCATCCTACATTGTTTTAAAAAGGGTTAAACTGCTATAGTTCGTACCAAAAAATTATTGAATGTGTTACAAATGTGACTACAGTAATTACTTAATTGTTAGCTCGATTCATTCAACATTATTCATTTCATCTTACTTAGAAGCCACACGGCGAAGGACGTCGTTATTTTGAACCTTGAAGTGAAGAAATAATTGGAAGAAGGATACCTGAGATGGCACTTACAGAAAAATATCGGCCGCGGTAGCCAAGTGGTCTAGGCATCGGATCGTGGCTAGCATGTCATAAGTTCGATCCCAGTACCACTGAAGACCTGCCGTGTAGGGGCGCGATACACGTGAAATCTGTCGAGAGCTCAAACGTCCTCCCGTTGGTGTGGTGTGGTAGTTAGGAGAGGGGGTGCCAGCTCAGGTGTAGTCCACGTCACTTTACCCTGGTTCAAAATTACGCGGACCGTCCCCAAAAAACCCTCGTGTAGCTGAATAGTGGGACGTTAATATTCACTCACTCACTGCAGAAAAATATCAAATTCTATAATTTTTCTATGCAAGCAAGCTTTTTCAAAATGTTTTCAGTGCTGAATTTTAGCAAATTTAAAGCGGCTAGTTTTTCAAATGGAACTAATGTTAAATTTGAGAAATTATCTGGTCTCCATCATAAACAAAAAAGTTAAAAAAAAATTGTGAATGACACTTACTTTAAAAAACTCATTTAAAAACCAATGGTTGTCTCATGCCATGATTTTTAAACTGTAAATTTATTTCAGCATTTTAACGGGTAAAAAATAGCAGCAAATTTTTTATTTTTTATTTTTTATGTTGATATCATAAATTGGACAGCATATAATCTATCACGAAATTTTTTTCCGAGTACTTCTATTGCAAAATTTACACAATGGGTTGATTTTTATTTATCATTTTCGATATTAAAAAGTCGCGAAACATTGCATTCAATTCGTTTTCTGGTTTCTATATTATTTATATGAAAATTTGGAAAAGTTTCTAGTGTGCTGAATTTATTTCGTACAGCGTTGCATATTTCTTATAATATAATATTTTAGACAATAATTTTAAACTGTAAATGTTTCGTTAAAGAAGGAGCAGACGATTCTCGACTCTATTTTTAACTTCGATGACGATTAAAAAAATCGGGTATTAATGCTAATTTCTTAGTTTTCTTTGGAATTGAACAAATCAACGATGGGGAAAAAAGAAGTAAATCGAATTTTGATTTTTTTTAAAAATTATTTCTCTCACTGTGTGTTTCAGGATTGATTTTATTTAATCTGTGTGTACTGCATTATCATTAAACTGGTTCATATTGAGTTTCTTGTCAATGTTCGAATTTAATAACAAAAATAGAGAATTGGGTTTTGTTAAAAGTTTTTTTTTCCTTAGAAATATTTACTTCTTTTTTTTTAAAGCTGTTGCAGAGATCGAGACCGTTTTGCCTAGCTGAAGATTATCTAAGAGTATACGGAAACATGTTAGGAATTCTTTCTTCGTATTTTTGACAGACTATCCAAAATGATATCATTCCTCTGTAAATATTTTAATGATATTAATCCATGTGGCTTTTAACTGAAATTTTTATGCGAAGGCATATTTTTGCGCAGATTTGAATTCCATTAAAGTAGCCATTTTTTAATTTTATTTAGTGTAGACTTAGAAAATATGCATTTCGTAACAAACTTATTACCCGCTAAGTTTTCATACTCTAAACTGGTTTGATCCTGTTTTCCAGGAACACCAATGCTATATAAAATGGACTATATGAATATTACATTCTCTCATATATCAGTAATTATGATATGCCAAGAACGATTCCGTAAAAACAATTTAAATGTTTTTTATAAATAATACTTAATATTTTGCATATTTCCAACATGTTATTTGAAATCGCATTTCTATCTCTATCTTCCTTTATCGTAATTGTTTGTTCGGTTCTATAAGGTCATAGCACTTTTATGTGTCGTGTCAAATAAAACACATGCTAAATTTCAAGAGAGAGAGAAACATATTCTTATGTATTTTAAAGAGTTTGTGTAGGAATGCTATAGAACCAGAACCGAATTTTGTTTCTGAACTAATTCAACTAAACAGAAATAGACAAAAGAAATATTGCAATTTTTAATAATTTCCTATAGTAAGATTCTCTCTGTAGCGAAATGTTTTACGCAGTTTTTAAAATCTTAATTCCGTTTTTCTTTTAAATTTAATTTTTTGTAAACGTTACATTTTTTACACCAATGTTCATTTGAATCGAATTTTTCTCCTTTGTCAACTCCCCAATCAACCTTGTCCTGCTCGGCGTTATAACAAGTTTAAACTTTTTCCCCCAGCAAGCGATTGAAATTAAAAGTAATATTTAATACATTAAATGGAAGCTTTATATTTCCTTTTAATCGTTTTTATTAAATATATTATATGATTTTAATTACTTTAAAATAAGTGCGACGATGTGCATTTATTTTTCAAATAATATAACAGATATACTCTAACTAGCTGTTACCCGCCCGCTTCGCTGGGTATTTCATGATGTTTTATAAATTTTTACTGCTTATATATATGTACTAGCTGTTACCCGCCCGCTTCGCTGGGTATTTCATGATGTTTTATAAATCTTTACTGCTTATATATATGTATAAATTATTGATATCTAAGTCCTAGCATTAAGAATTCGATTGAATTGAAAAATATACTTATACCTGTAACTGTCACCTGTTGATAAAAAAAAAAGGGCAGAACTCATCTAATTTGTATTTTCTAAAAATCTCTAAAATTTAAGCATAGAATGATGTTCGCTCTTTCGTAACTCAAAAACCAAGTGGATTTCCGCAAAACCAATTTTCGGTGGATCTCTACTCCGTAAATTGAACATGCAAGCCAAATTTCAAGTCTCAATCTAACAGAGAAAAGCAAAAGTTTTACTATAAATATCCCCGTAATCCCGTTGAGAGCCGTTTTCCAAAATAACCGCTCTTAGCGGATTTCAATTCAACAAAAGAAAAATGCAAACCAAATTTCATTATTATAGTCCTTGTAGCACGAAAAAAGTAATTTTTTTTGTCAATACGTCCCAGTAACCCCCTGCAAGCCCCCCAGAACTTGATTTGCTTAAAATTTATTCTTAGTGGATCCCTATTCAACAAAAGAAACATGCTTAACAAATTTCAAGTATATGGGTCTAACAATTAAAAAAAGGAATTTTTTTCTGTAACTCCTCTTGACCCCTCGCAAACATCTTTGGGGTCAATTTTCATTTTACTCTTTGTTAGAGGAACTCTATTTCATGAAAAGAACATGCCTACCAATTTTCAAGCAGGATGATCAAATAGTTTAAAAATGGAAATATTTATCGATTACGCCTCTTAATCTCCCGAAACTAAACTTGGTAGTTGATATTCGCGAAACCCATTTTGTAGCGGTTCTCTACTTTACGAAAGGAATCTGCTTATCAAATTTCAAGACTGTACGTCTAACAGTTTAAAAATGGGGGTAATTGTTTATAACGCCACTTGAGCCCCCGCAATGCCATTTCTGGGTCTGTTTTCATAAAACCCATTTTGTAGGGGAATTGCACTCTATGAAAGGAATCTGCTTAGCAAAATTTGAAGACTGTGCGTCCAATTAATTAAAAATGCAAAAAAATTATCAATAACGCCCCTTGAACCCCCGCAACACCACCTAGGGGTCGATTTTCACAAAACACATTTTGCAGTGTATTTCTATCCTATGAGAGGAATCTGCTAACCTAATTTCAAGACTGTGAGTCTAATAGTTTAAAAAAAGAAATAATTATTTATATCTGCCCTTAACCCCCCGCAACACCCCTTGGGGTCAATTTTTTCCAAACCCGTTTTGTAGCGGATATTTACTCCGTGAAAGAAACATTCCTACCAATTTTGAAGCAGGTAGGTCAAATAGTTTAAAAACGAAAATATTTATCTCTTACTCCACTTATTCCCCTGTATCGCCACTTAGAGGTCTTTTTTCACAAAACCTTCTTATAGCTGATCTCTACTCTATGAAAGAAATCTTTTTATCAAATATAAAGACTGTGCGTCTAATAGTTTAAAAATGGAAATAATTATCTATAACGCCCCTTAAGTCCCCTCAACGCCACTTGGGGGCAATTTTCACGAAACCCATTTTTAGCGTATCTCTACCCTATGAGAGGAATCTGCTTACTAAGTTTCAAGACTGTACGTCTAATAACTTAAAAATAGGAATTTATAACGCCCCTTAAACCCCCGCCACCGCAACACCCCTTGGGGGTCAATTTTCCCAAAACCCATTTTGTAGCGGATATTTACTCCAGGAAAGAAACTTACCTACCAATTTTCAAGCAGGTAGGTGAAGTAGTTTAAAAACGGATATATTTATCTATTACGCCCCTTAATCCCCCGCAACGCCACCTAGAGGTCTGTTTTTCACAAAACCCGTTTTGTAACTGATCATTATTCTACGAAAGGAATCTATTTATCAAATTTAAAGACAGTGCGTCAAATAGTTTAAAAATGGAAATAATTATCTATAACGCCCCCTAAGCCCCTGCAACTCCACTTGGGGGTCGATTTTCAGCAAACTCATTTTGTAGCGGATCTCTACTCTCTGAAAGGAATCCGCTTACCCAATTTCAAGATTGTACATCGAGTAGTTTAAACATGGAAACAATTATTATTAAAGCCTTTAACCCCCCGTAACGCCCCTTACGTTTCGAATTTTGGAAAATCCTTTCTTAGCTGATGTCTACTCTATCAAAGGAACATGTCTATCAAATTTCAAGTCTGTAGGTTGAATAGTTCCAGAGATTTCGTGATTAGTCAGTCAGTCAGTCAGTCAGTCAGTGAGTGAGTCGCTTTTCTCCTTTATATATATAGATAAATTATTGATATCTAAGTCCTAGCATTAAGAATTTGATTGAATTGAAAAAATATACTTATACCTGTAACTGTCACCTGTTGATAAAAAAAAGGGCAGAACTCATCTAATTTGTATTTTCTAAAAATCTCTAAAATTGAAGCATAGAATGATATTTGCTCTTTCGTAACTCAAAAACCAAGTGGATTCCCGCAAAACCAATTTTCGGTGGATCTCTACTCCGTAAAATTGAACATGCAAGCCAAATTTCAAGTCTAAATCTAACAGAAAAAAGCAAAAGTTTTACTATAAATATCCCCGTAATCCCGTTGAGAGCCTTTTTTCCAAAATAACCGCTCTTAGAGGATTTCAATTCAACAAAAGAAAAATGCAAACCAAATTTCATTATTATAGTCCTTGTAGCTCGAAAAAAGTAATTTTTTTGTCAATACGTCCCAGTAACCCCCTGCAACCCCCCAGAACTCTTGATTTGCTTAAAATTTATTCTTAGTGGATCCATATTCAACAAAAGAAACATGCTTAACAAATTTCAAGTATATGGGTCTAACAATTAAAAAACAGGAATTTTTTTCTGTAACTCCTCTTGACCCCACGCAAACATCTTTAGGGTCAATTTTCATTTTACTCTTTGTTAGAGGAACTCTATTTCATGAAAAGAACATGCCTACCAATTTTCAAGCAGGATGATCGAGTAGTTTAAAATGGAAATATTTTATCGATTACGCCTCTTAATCTCCCGAAATTAAACTTACTAGTTGATATTCACGAAACCCATTTTGTAGCGGTTCTCTACTTTACGAAAGGAATCTGCTTATCAAATTTCAAGACTGTACGTCTAACAGTTTAAAAATGGGGGTAATTGTCTATAACGCCACTTGAGCCCCCGCAACGCCACTTCTGGGTCTGTTTTCACAAAACCCATTTTGTAGGGGAATTGCACTCTATGAAAGGAATCTGCTTAGAAAAATTTGAAGACTGTGCGTCCAATTAATTAAAAATGCAAAAAAATTATCAATAACGCCCTTGAACCCCCGCAACACCACCTAAGGGTCGATTTTCACAAAACATATTTTGCAGTGTATTTCTATCCTATGAGAGGAATCTGCTAACCAAATTTCAAGACTATGAGTCTAATAGTTTAAAAAAAGAAATAATTATTTATTTCTGCCCTTAACCCCCCGCAACACCCTTGGGGTCAATTTTCTCCAAACCCGTTTTGTAGCGGATATTTACTCCATGAAAGAAACATTCCTACCAATTTCAAGCAGGTAGGTCAAATAGTTTAAAAACGGAAATATTTATCTCCTACGCCACTTATTCCCCTCCAACGCCACTTAGAGGTCTGTTTTCACAAAACCTTCTTATAGCTGATCTCTACTCTATGAAAGAAATCTCTTTATCAAATATAAAGACTGTGCGTCTAATAGTTTAAAAATGGAAATAATTATCTATAACGCCCCTTAAGTCCCCTCAACGCCACTTGGGGGCAATTTTGACGAAACCCATTTTTAGCGTATCTCTACCCTATCAGAGGAATCTGCTTACTAAGTTTCAAGACTGTACGTCCAATAACTTAAAAATAGGAATTTATAACGCCCCTTAAACCCCTTGCCCCCGCAACACCCCTTGGGGTCAATTTTCCTAAAACCCATTTTGTAGCGGAAAGAAACTTACATACCAATTTTCAAGCAGGTAGGTAAATGTAGTTTAAAAAACGGATATATTTATCTATTACGCCCCTTATTCCCCCGCAACGCCACTTAGAAATCGGTTTTCACAAAACCCGTTTTGTAACTGATCATTATTCTACGAAAGGAATCTATATATCAAATTTAAAGACAGTGCGTCAAATAGTTTAAAAATGGAAATAATTATCTATAACGCCCCCTAAGCCCCTGCAACGCCACTTGGGAGTCGATTTTCAGCAAACTCATTTGTAGCGGATCTCTACTCTCTGAAAGGAATCCGCTTACCAATTTCAAGATTGTACATCAAGTAGTTTAAACATGGAATCAATTATTATTAAAGCCTTAACCCCCGTAACGCCCCTTGCGTTTCGAATTTCGGAAAATCCTTTCTTAGCTGATGTCTACTCTATCAAAGGAACATGTCTACCAAATTTCAAGTCTGTAGGTTGAATAGTTATAGAGATTTCGTGATTAGTCAGTCAGTCAGTCAGTCAGTCAGTGAGTCGCTTTTCTCCTTTATATATATAGATATTAAAACCATGAATTTTAAATTC
>BMAO01007925.1:0-66691 GCA_019973975.1 Trichonephila clavata | reverse complement strand
TCATATTAAAGCCGCAAGGACAGCTGTATCTGTACATGCATTCAATCTCCTTTGCCTTGAATGTGACAGCTGTTATTGCAGCTAGAGGATGTTATTCTGGGTAGGTTATATTCTCACGAACACTGCTTTTAAAATTCGAGAAAATTTAATCTTTTCTTTTTTCAAGTGTGCAATAAATATTATTTTGTTAATTGCTTTCTTGCTGTTGTAGCAATTTTTAATAACCAGTAGTGTGTATGTGTATATACAGAGATAAAGATATGTGTATATTTATACAACCGTACTATGCTGTATATTAGAGTTTTCATAAAATACATGAGTATTTTCTTTAATAACTGAACAAAAGTCAAATATGTGTAATAAATTAATACTTTCCCACTTTAATATGTAGTACAAGTAAATACATCAAGGTATTATATAGAATGATTGACCATTTTAAAGACAAAGAGTCTGTTTTATAAATTAACTGAAGATAAATAATGAAATTATTGGAAACATTACATTTCATATTACGGATATATTAATTGGTAAATATTAAAAAAAAACGGAATGTAAAATACAACATTTGTGTTAGATTAATTGAAAGGTATTTCAAAAAAGAAATAGAAAATAGTACAGCAATATAGTTAAATTAAAATTTTTAATAATTTCAGTTATAAGGCTGCTTAGTCCTGTACATACAAAACTATTAATAGCGATTAAAATTTTTGATCTGAAACCAAAAAACGTGTCGTATTTAATACACTGCTGGCCACCGTAAATGCAACACCCTGAATGAAGCTCGCAAATAACATGAAATTTACAACATGCATTAGCGGAGGTAAGATATACAAATGATTAGAATTTCAGCGCAGACACACATTAAGCACGCCTGTGGCGCCACCTCAAAGAGCTATTTAAGGCTTGGAGATTTCGACGATTTCAAGTTCGGCAATTATGTTTTTCTTGTGTTTTTTTTTTTCAAAAAACGATCAGTTATGTCTCATAGAAAACAGCAATCAGCTTTTGATCAAGTATCCGAGTAACTTTGGAATGTTGATGACTGGAAACACGTTGCCTGGTCTTACGAATCTCGCTTCCTATTGAATCGAGCTACGTGTAATGGTATGGAGGCAACCTCATGAATGATGGACCCCACATGTCAACAGGGGAATGTTCAAGCTGATGGAGGCTCTGTGATGGTATGGAGCGTGGGCAGTTGGCGTGATATGAGACCTCTGATGCGTCTAGATATGACTCCAACAGGTGACAGATACTTAAGCATCCTGTCTTAGCACCTACACCCATTCATGTCTATTTTGCATTCTGACGGACGTGGGGAATTTCAGCAGGACAAGGCGACACCCCTACACGTCCAGAACTGCTACAGAGGGGCTCCAGGAGCACTCTTCTGAATTTAGACACTTCCGTTGACCACCAAATTCCCCAGACATGGACATTATTGTATATATCTGGGATGCCTCGCAACGTGCTGTTCAGAAAAGATCTTCACACCATCTTACTCCTACTGATTTATGGACAGTCCTGCAGGGTTCATGTTGTCAATTACCTCCAGCACTACTTCAAACATTAATCGAATCCTTGAAAACGTCGTGTTGCAGCACTTCTGATTGCTCATGGGGGCCCTACACGATATTAGGCAGGTGTACCAGTCTTTTTGGCATTTCAGTGTATATATTATATTATATTATATTATAAGATCCAATAATTTAATATGCGTTAACTAACTTGATTAGTTGTTTCAGTAAATAATGCATAGTAATCAATAATTTTTTTCGTTCTGCAAATTTACATACAGTTTGATTTTATGTTGTCTTTTCATATTTTTATGAGAAATACGCTCTCTGTATTTCTGATTCAGTGTGTTCAAGTTCCAGTTGAAAGTTTGCCGCTTTACTAGAAAAAGAAAGTGCATAATTTGATATAATTTTATATCTATAAGGCAGTTGGAAGGGATCAATTTGGAAAACTATCTTTCCTTATAGGGATTCATATTATAAAACATCAGGGTATAAGTGAAGAGTGCACCACTTATGCTGAAAATAAAACTTCTTCTTATGGGCACAATTTTCCACACCGTCATTGTTATTTCTTTTTCAGCCAACATGATGAATCTTTGTTGATCCGAAGAAGAATTTTCTTTGTTTTTAGGTAAGGTTAAGGCTAAAGAACTGATTTCAGAAGATGCTTCTCCTACCCTCGATGCCGATACAGACATAACGATAAGCAACGAAAGAGTATTAAATATTTGGTGAAATATTACTAAACGGTTCAGAGCATGTGTCAGTATGTTTGATTCCATTGCATAATATAAAGCAAAACACATAATACAGGAGCTATATATGACAGTCGTGAACACGAGAAATCCGACTGTGTTATCAATGAAATTAACAGCTGATTTTATTCTAGAGTAAGAGAGCAAAATCATTTCGTAATTAAGTTCCCTTTTCATTGCCAAAGTTTCTGCAAAACGCTTTATGATGCAGCTTATTCTGTAGCACACAGCTGCATAAAATAAGACAAAAGCCAGGAGTGGCATTAAGGCAAAAAATAAGGAATTAATATCAAATAGAATGGTTATTACATCGCGACATAACTTTCGCTGAACTGCGTAGCCAAACAAATAATAGGAAACGTCCAAAGAATCTTTACGTAAGGTTAATTTGTAAGCAAGCAGAAACGTTTGTGATAATACAGTGATAATAATCAACACTTTTAACCATACTATATTTTCCGTTGCTTTTCTCACTTTAAATTCTCCGAGAAGTAAAGTGATATATTTCATTTGATTGATCTTTTTCAAAAGAGCGCAACGCAGTATGACAATTATAGTGCATGATATGCAGATACATACAGATAAAACAGTATTTTCTGAATATATAGACAGCGACAATGTTGCTAAAGAGAAAGTTAATATTAAAATGGCATTCAAAAATCCAAGAAGAATACACGATAATCTCGAAATGATTTTTCTATTGGAAAAATTAGTTAAAGAGATAACTGCACTAGAGTAGAACAAGAAAAATATGCATTTAAACGTTTGATCCATTTTTCCTGAATAAGGAAAACAACTTTTTCGAAAGGTAGATTACTTCTTTAACATCTGCTGACGATGTTTTAAGCAGTAGGCATGGCATCTTCGATTTCCAATAGTTATTTTTCAGCACAGAATGAACAAAAGATTCGAAACCGTTAGGCGATTAAATTTCTAAGAAAACATCAAATGATGTATTGAATCTTTTTTCATCAGAATTAAAAGTTCCATTCGATTAAAATGTAAATCTTTCATATGTGTGATACTTGTCATCTTACACAATTCAATATATTTCTGGGGTTTTTTTTTCAATAATTTTATTGTCCCCTGAGCCTATAATAAACTTACGTATTTAGAATTTCTTCAACAATATTTATTTCGGAACTAATTTTCATAATGGGTATGTAAATGTTTGTTAATAAAGACATCACTTGACATCTGACTGAAAAATCAATTTTTGGTTTTCAGCAAAATTAGATTTTAAAAGATATCGATTAACTGAGTAAATGCTTAACAAAATATATGTCAAAATAAATTGGAATAAAGTGCTTTAAAAATATCTGTAACATATAAGGACTTTTTATCTCTCTTTAGAAAACATTTATTTTTTTTAATATCCCGCTGTTTTATTGAAATTACTTTTTTACATTAGGTAGTAAAAAAAAAAAAGAAAAAAAAGAAAGAAGAAATAAAAGAAAGAAGGAAAATAAAAGAAAGACAAAAAAAAGAAATCTTAAGCGGAAAGTGATAAATGTGCGTGGTGTTTTTACTCACACATGATGTGTAAAGAATATATATTGCACAAAATAGCTCACACACACAAAAAGATTAGTTTTTAAAACTTCAATAAACCCTTGTCGTTTTCTTTTCTTTTTTTTATCTTCTATTTGTAGCCATTATTTGTCGGAAAATTTAGCTAAAAAAAAAATTTTTTTTAATATTATTATATTTTTTATTGTGTGATCATATCGAATGAAAGCAGATTTTAAGAATAAAAAATTGGACTAAGTTAGGAAAGTTTTTAAAAAATGAGGAAAATTTTATATTGATGTCTTTTAACATCATGCATAACATAAAACCAGCAATATCATTAAAAAGTGCATTTAGTAAGGTTTTAAAGGTCTTTTAACATTCGTTAGAAGATGCGTGAGCCTTTGATGAAAATAAATAAAAATCACGTTTTAAAAAGCAATTTTTCCTTGAAATACAACATTCTGCCAGGGTATTTAAGCAGAAACTTATGCAAGATATCATAACCGTCTACAATTTTTAACTACTATATAAAAAAGCCGCTATATATGAACAAAGTATAGATATATATATGGGAAAATGACAACAACCTAATGATGATAAATTCTTTATTTAACAAAATGAAGGATGAAATGTTTAAAATATATTAAACACCAACGGAGAACGTCTTCCTCCAACGTCTAGAGCTTAGCGTCTCTAACGTCCGTCTGCGTCATTTCCCGTGTGTCCTTCAGTCGGACATTCCTGGCTGGGTGTGACGTCAGTGTGGACTGCTCCACCCTAAGTAATAGGGGGAGGGGTTGTGACATTGCACATATCCAACCCTACATCGGCCATCATGACCGGGAAGGCAACCTCACCTGATTATTTACAATGATAAAATGTGTGTGTTACAGATATATAGTAATAAAATATTTAAAATATACACAGTAGATAAAAGAATTA
The DNA here is from genome assembly GCA_019973975.1 of Trichonephila clavata. Lineage (NCBI taxonomy): Eukaryota > Metazoa > Arthropoda > Arachnida > Araneae > Nephilidae > Trichonephila > Trichonephila clavata. Next base: position 61,962 of record BMAO01007925.1, on the reverse strand, counting down.
TACACAACACATTATATCATCAAAGAAAAATTACAAAAATGCTGAAAAATGAGCAAATTTAAAGTAATAATTGATAAATAGGAAAAATTTCATACATTACCACTGGAGTAAAACAAATTCTGTTAACGATACAAATAAGCTCAAAGCTAAAATAAAAATCTGGAATAAGGAACACAGGAACATATTCAAGCATGATCTCGTACTTTTAAATACTTAAATTTGTACTAAAATGAAATAAGAAAATGTTAGTCATTCAATAAAAATGAGAGCAAAAATAAATAAATAAATAAAAGGTCTGCTGATAATGTCTATAACAAAAGTCTTTCACAGGAAGAAAAATTTTGAACAGTTTTTAATGGAGAAATCATGTAGAGTTAATTTGGTTTGGCCAGAGTTTCATGAATTCTGCACAAGTAGACGTTTCTGATGGTCCGTCGACGAAATCACACTTTTCTACGTCATAAGTGTCATTGTGTTTGACTTTTGTAACTTTGTATGGTCCGAGGTATTTTTGCTTAAGTTTCAAGCCTGAACCAAACTGAGTGTGTTTAATTGCTACTAGGTCGTGTAGTTGATATTTATGAGCTTGTCTGCGCCGGAGATTGTACGTGCGGTGATTCTCATCTTGAACTTTGTAGATTTGCTTTTTGCCATCTTGACGGAGAGCATCACGTTGTTCTTGGAATTGAGCTGTAATCTCATCGTTAAGAAGTTGGACTATCTCAATGTCCTGGCAAGATTTCAAGTTGGTGCCGAAAAGGAGTTCAAATGGAGTCATCTTGATGCTTCTTTGAAAAGTTGATTTCAGGATTTCTTGTAGGTGGGGTACGGGAGAGTACCATTTCTCAGGATCGTCGACAGAAAGTTTTGACAGCACAGCAATGATAGTGGAATTTTGTTTTTCAATTTGGCCATTAGATCTTGGGAGACCAGTTGTAATGGAGATATGAAGGATGTTTTGCTTATTACAGATTACAGTAATCTTCAAATGCGGAGGAAGTAAATGCGGATCCTTTATCAGTGATAATCCTAGCGGGGTTTTCGAAGACATGTCGTTGGTTTTCTAATCGATTTATGACTTCTGCAGCGTCCGTAGATCTAGTGGGATACAGCCATGTATTTTTACTGAATGCGTCTATCACTGCAAAAACGTGCTTATATTTCTTAGAAGTTGTCGCTAGAGGACCCAAATGATCTAGATGAAATGTATGGAGTGGTAAGTCGTTTTTTTCTATCGGGTTAAGCATGCCATCTTGTTTACCACGTTTCCGGTTTGTGAGAATGCATGTAACACAGTTTTGAATGCATTTTTCAACTTTGTCTTTATGTCGTGGGATGTAAAAGTCTTTGCTAATTAAATCTTGTGTACGTAGAACAGCAAAATGGCCACGTTCATGTGCAGTTTTAATGATGTTAGCCTGCATTTCGTCAGGTACCACTAGTAAATCGGTGCCATTGACTGTTTTGTACAGAAGTTTGTTTTTTACGATATAGTTATCATGCGGCGTTGTTTCTAGAAGCGTCTTTATCGCTGTTATTTGGTCATCAGCCTGTTGTACTTTGATAAATTGAAGATGGACACTATTTTGGATTAGCATACAATGTGGAGGTCGACTGAGAGCATCCACGTGAGCCATCTTTGAGCCTGTACGGTGTTATATTGTATAGTTAAATTCTTGGAGATAAAGTGCCCATCTGGCTATCCTGGGGTTAAGCTCTTTTTTACATAGTGTTTTGACAATTGCGTCACAGTCAGTAATAATTTTGAATGATGTTCCTAGTACATAGATGCTAAGTGCTTCGACCACTGCAAGGACTTCTAATTCAAAACTAGTGTACTTTCTTTCATTGGTTTTTTTTTTTTTTTTGACATGTAGAATACAGGGTGAAACTGATTGTCATGTATGGGATTTTTGGAGTAGGACTGCACCCAAACCGTCAATTGACGCGTCAGTGTGTGTGTGCGTGCATATGTGTGTGTGTATGTGTGTTGAATCTCAGTGGGAAAATTTTGATTAAAAATATTTAAAACGGGTTGTTGTAAAATTTAGTATTTTAATTTTTTAAATGCTGCCTGTCGTTCAGCATAAAATTGGAAAGGAGAGTCCTTACGAAGGGGGTCACTCAAAGGTTTTGCTATGGTCGAGTGAGTGAGTGAGTGAGTTTTGGGTTTTATGGCGCAAGAGCCAATTTTGGCTATGCTGCGCCAAACATTTGTTAAAATATCAAAATATAGGACGAAATATCTAAAAATACTGAAAACGCAGTTTCAATAAAAGTTAAAATTTCAAATCGCATAAAAATTGGTTTCCAATGATTAAAAGTGGAACAATTTTTGGTGAGGGGTTTCCCCTCATCACACATGTCAGATAAGATCTTAAAATAACAGACACCTTAAAAACAGATAAATGAAAAACGTGTAAATAAAAGTTATAAAATTTCATAATAAAATCTAGACCGTAATTTTAATAGTTTCTGAATCGGTGGGTTGGGGGATTCCCCACCTAATTCAATAAGTATAATTGAGAAAAGGTCAGTTTCTATTTTTAGTAGGGGTTAAAAGTAAACTTCCTTTGTAGTATGTTTTTCCGTTTTTATACGTAAAGTTAGGATTGGGTTCATATTCCTCCTCCTCCTCTTCCTCCACGTCGTACATAATAGTGTCTTCCTCATCCGTAGTATATTCGACAGATGCCGACTTTTTTGGCTTATGTGGCGTCATCTTGATTTCTATATTCGGTTTTTTAATTTTTTTTGGGGGCCGCTTTTTGTTACGAGGTTTTGAAGCTTGAGTTGTGGAAGGTATGGTATTGGATGTAGTCGTATCAGTTGAAAGAACAGGACTTGCTTCATTTGTTAAAGGTGTAAACATTGATACTGTGGATGAAGAAGGTGCTTTACTGGATGAGACAGATGCAACTGAGGTAGATAGATTAGTAGATGTGGCGGGTGAGACTGTAGAAATGGGGCATGTCGAAGGAGAAGGTGTTTGTTTGGATGAGGATAATGCGACAGATTCAAGAACACTATTGGACGTGGAGAGAGCATTAGTAAACAAAGGAATAGGTGGCTGAGAATCTGATACGGATGCAATATTAACGGAAGATGAGGATGGTATGAGTTGTGCTTGAGTTGAGGTACATGATTTGTTAACTGTAGGAATTCTGTATGGCATTTGTTGTGGAACGGATATTGTAGGTTGTAACAATTTTAATGGTGGGCAAACTATTTTGGTAATATTTTCATCTGTTTGTGAGGAACTGCTTACCGTTAATGGTTTAGCAGCCTGAGCGTAAGTTTGAGATGGTTGTGGGGCTATTAATCTTCGGGCTTCTACATATGATATATTTTTATTAGTTTTAATAGTTTGGATTTCTTTTTCGATTTTCCATTTAGGGCACAGTTTTGAGTCGGAGGAATGAGGCTGTGAACAATTAACGCATTTCTGCTCCAGACTGCAATCTGTGGAAGGATGTCCAACAGTTGCACATCTAGAGCACGTCAGTTGCCCACGGCAGGAAGTTTGTGAGTGTCCGAACCTCTGACACTTAAAACAGCGCAGAGGATTCGGAATATATGGACGGATTTTACAATTCAAATAAGCAGCTTTAATAGTTTTGGGTAGAGAGGGGCTGCTGAAAGTTAAAATTATATGTTTTGTAGGTATAATTGCAGTATCTTTTTTAATTGTTATTCTCCTGACCTGAACTACACCCTGATTGGAGAATCCATTGAGGATTTCCGAATCAGGTGTGGTCAATAGGTCAGTTTCAGATATGACACCTCGGCAAGAGTTGAGAGATTTATGAGGACTTATTGAAACATGTGAATCTAGAAAAGTTTTCGCGAGAAGAAAATATTTGGTTTGTATGGCAGAGAGTGTTTCAATAACTAAATCACCGGATCGTAGACGTTTTACTGATTTAGGTTCACCACCTATTCCTATTAAAGCTTTATTAATAGCAAATGCCGATTTTAATATCATACCGTTGTTTGGCAAAGAAATAGTTAAAAATCGAGAGCGTGCAGCAATTTCGTCAATTGTAAGGTTGGGTAAAACAAGGCCTTTACCCGGGCACGAAATTTCCGGATCCATGAAAGAGAGATGGTATTTATCCTGGTGTGGCTCCACCCACCACGGAGTCCAACAAGGGAGGCAGTGTGCCGGTCATCTGGCAAAAACCAGGCACGGCGCTTACCTGGAGTACACCCAGAATATAGTGCTACAGCATCAGGGTGAGGATCCAACGGGTAAACCCGCCACCCCTTATCTGCAGCACTAACCCTACAGAAATGTCTCCGAAAAGACTTATCACCAGCCGATTGACAGGAGCGGGCTCACTCCTGCCACCCGTCTACAGCGAAGCGTGGGCCAAAGGGTACGCAAAAGGTATCCCCAGGACACCATTTTCCTCCTTACGGGACGCCGCACACGGCAAACATGCGGGTCGGAAAACCAACGTTGTTAGTAAGAAAACAAAGAAATAATATGAACATCAAAATAAATTGTCGGGAAAAAAATATATTAAACGAATTTAACGCAATACAAAACGAAAAATATAGTATTATTAATGAATATTGAGAATAATCTAATAAAAAATTAATCAATAATTTTGTACATGTAAAATTCAAAAAATTGTCTGTAGTCTAGACGGGAAAATAAGAAAAGGGAAAATTGAATGACAAGAGGGTCGAAAATAGAGAAGGATCACTAGGGTATCCCGGGTTCGTGACACCCGAGTTTACCAAAGACAGTAAACCCCTTGGGTAAAGGAAAAGATCACAAGGGCATTGCTATGGTCGAATATGAGGGTAAAAACTTTCTAAAATAGCCAGTAAGACCAAGAAATCGGCGAACGTCTTTAATATTTTTAAGATCTGAATAATTAATAACAGCTTTAGTTTTTGAAGGATAAGGAAACAATCTACCGTATTCTATAATATGGCCAAGAAACTCAATTTTATTTTGTAAAAATTGACATTTTTTAAAATTTATTTCAAGTCCGTAATCACAAGCTACTTCTAGAACATTTTTTAGATATTCAAAAGCTTGGGACTCATTAGCAGCGGGAATAACAACATCATCCATATATGGGAGAACAATATTTTTTGAAACTAGATGTCGGAAAATGGCATTTATGTACCGCATAGAGCTGGAAGGACAAGTACTTAGTCCAAAAGGCATTCGTCTAAATTGATACTGCCCATTGTGAGTAACAAAACTAGTAAATTTATGGCTCCTTTCATTTACTGCGACATGGAAAAATCTATTTTTTAGATCTAGAGTAGTAAATATTTTAGCATTTTGGAGACAATCTAAAATATCGTTAATTAAAGGAAAAGGATAGTTATCTTTAATAAATTTGAGATTTAAGCGTCTATAATCAATGCAAACTCTTGATTTCCCGTCCTTTTTCTTTACTACCACAACTTGACTAGCGTAAGGAGATGAACATGGCTCAACAATTCCATTTTCAACCCATTCATCAACTTGAGCGTCCAATATATCTCATTCGGCAAATGGCAAACGTCGGGGCTTATGAAATATGGGTTCGTCGTCGGTAAGAGCGATATCAAGCTCAATGTTTACAGTTTTTGTTTTTTTAGGCGTGTATGTCGATAGCAGTTGTTCGACTTCAGCTCGATTATGTTGAGAAACATTTGAACCGATATCAAATGTGGGTGAATCGTCGGAAATAGTCATAATAAAATTTTCATCTACACTATCAGAGGATCTTAAACTTTGTAAAAATTTTACGCCTGTAGGCGATATATTTAGATGTGCTTGTTTAATTACGTCACAACCCATTATGAGGTCATAATTTGTACAAGAATTTGGTACAACAGAAATAGTAACAGGAAAAATTTGATCGTCGATAGTAATTTCAGAATCAAAAGTTCCTATCACATTAATTCACGAAAAACCAAAACCTGTTAATAATGTATTGGTTTATTTCAGTGGCGGTGCATCTATATTTATGTAAGTAGAATTTCTTAATAGTGTTAAATTGCTGCCTGTGTCTATTAATCCGTTTAGTTTACGGCCAAAAATTGTTACGTCTTTACACATATTTATAGGAGAAGGCAGTTCATGCACAGCATTTACACCATAAGGTGGTGTAGAACTATTATTTAAATTAGTTCGTCGGCATTCAAATGATTTGTGACCATAAAGATTACACGAGAGGCATCTGGGACCACGTGAATGATTAGGACAAGATTTTGATAGGTGACATATATCATTACAATTAAAGCAACGTTGGGGATTTTTAGCTGCGTCAGAAACGTTAAATTTTGTGGGTTTTCTTTGGAAGCTTTGTTGTTTAGAATCGCGTCCTCGGCTTTCATATGAATGACGAAAATTGGTGAATTAGAGCTATGTATTCCCATGTTTTTATTGATAGTTTCATAGGTACGTAATTTCTGCTTAAATTCGGAAAATGATGTTGCACCATATAGAATTATTTTATCTGAACGAGGCCCATCAATCCCATTAATGACGTACTGGATAAATGATGCTTCGTCAATTTTTGAATTACATCTATTTGCTAATTCAAGCATGGAATTAAAATATTGCATTAAAGTCTCGGTTTTATACATTTTTCTTTTCTCTAATTCGCGGTGAATCTCTATGGAAGTAACTGAATGCGAAAATTCTTCAATTAAAGCTTTTTTAAATGACTCGTATGTATTTAAATTTCTTTGTGAAAAAAGAAATGATTTAGCAGTTCCACATACTGGACGTTTTGCGAAAATTAATTTTTGAGAGGAACTGATAACTGGGAATAAATCAAAATTTTCTTCAATATCGCGAAAGAAACTATTTACAGAATAAAAATCTTCACTAGTAAATTTTCAACACGTCGCTGAAATATCGCGCAATAAAGTCCAAAACTGGGTATTCATCTCTGTAAAGGAAGCATCGTTTAAATGGGGAGGAAAAGTATTTTGTGTACAAAGAGATGAGACGCTTTGATGTGCCGGCATGAAAGAATAACCTTGAATATACTTGGTAGGGTTGCTTTGCTGCCCAGATGTTGAAAGGGGGAGTGTTGGTCTGTTCCTTGTGTTGAAAAATTCCTGTCTAACGAAAGGTGATCTTTTGCTGTTCGTTTTTGAAACATGGATTGATTCTCAGAAAAAACTACGTTCTCGCTTTCAGAAAAGGATGTCTCTGGAATTTTTAATGTTAGTAGGAATTCATCTAAGTTCGTCAAAGCTTTAAATATACTATTGCATAAATTTTGCTCATTTGTTTCCACGTCTAAATGCAATAAATTAGCGACTGAGATGAAATCAGACAATGATAATTCGGTTAAAAAATTTTCTTTGTGTTCTTCGACTCTAAACTCTTTAGGGAATGTGGAAAAATTTCTTATTTTATTTCGCGAAGAACGGTCAAATTCGGTGAATCCTAATATAGAATTTAATGTTTTTACAGCACGAGTTGTACCACATTTCAACGAATTGGCAATTATAGGAATATCACCAAATTTAATATTTTTACAGGACATCCTAATATACAAAATTAAGCACTTTGAAAATTTATAGACGGTGCAAGGTTGTAATCAAAATTTCCCAATCACACTCTGAGTTAAAACTACTAAATACAGTAATTTGAAAGCCAAAATAAACAAACAAAAAATACGTTTAATTAAATTTTGCCTACCTGGGGTTGGGGAGCAGTCCATACAATAAATCCAGAACCAGTTGAGGCACTATATGAATCCAATAGAAAGAAAGCCCAACAGCAACATGTGGTTCTTACACTTTTAGCACTGTAGCGTCCATTGAAGAAAAAAATATTAACGCGTCTTAAAAAAATTTCTCGTCTAGAAGAGTTTTTCCTTAATATGCAAGAGAAAGGTCGAGCACCCAAAATATGGGAAAATGACAACAACCTAATGATGATAAATGCTTTATTTAACAAAATGAAGGATGAAATATTTAAAATATAATTAACACCAAAGGAGAACGTCTTCCTCCTACGTCTAGAGCTTAGCGTCTCTAACGTCCGTCTGCGTCATTTCCCGTGTGTCCTTCAGTCGGACATTCCTGGCGGGGTGTGACGTCAGTGTGGACTGCTCCACCCTAAGTAATAGGGGGAGGGGTTGTGACATTGCACAATTCCAATTCTACATATATATACTTGTTCTTTGATAATTTATTTCATAGTCAAATAATTACTACTGAAAACTCTTAAGGATCGACAACTAAAAGTTGTGAAAAATATTGTCATTTAAAAAGCAATATTTTGCTGTTTTCGGTTTAATAACAATTTTGAGTTCAGAATCACTTCAATATTTATTTTTCGAACAGGGATTTAAAGTGGCTGTTAGAATTAAATCCGTGTTATTTGAATGTAATATGATTATTATAATATTGATTGATGTCTATTGCATAAAACATTGTTAAGAATGTTAATAATCTATTACAGCTTTCTTAATGATTTTATTTTACAAACTAATAAGTTTAAAAGTTTATTTTTAAAATATATATGGAATTAATAATTCGATAAAATTTTTAATCAATATACAAAAACTACTGAAGTGCATGTGCAAAATTTTTTTCTTGCTTTTTCTCAGCATCTGAAGCAAATAATCAATAATTTTAATAATCAAAAAAATTGTACTGAATATCTTACTTTAATTTAACGTATAGTTACTTATCGAGAAATAAATCACAGATTTTGTATTACAACTAAACTTTTGATAATGCGCCTTTGTTTTGGAACAGAATAGAAAATTCAATAATTTTATTTCAAATTACATGTATAACATCAAAAGTTAACAATTTCTTTGGAAAAGCTCTTACTATATATATATACATAAGTTAATATCTTGAAATCATGATCAACATTATTATAATGATGATTAATAATAATGTATTTCAATATGAGTCCATCGGGATAGGTAGTGATTTAATAACTAGAATAGATTTTAAACATTCATTTTATATGTATGAAAATATAAGGCAACACCTAGAAGATAGTTTAAATATTCATTTAATTTTGATATGTATTTGTGTTGCTATAAATTGAAATACAGATTATTCATTGACTTTCCTAATTTTAAAATCCTTGTAGAGTAAACTTCGTCATTATAAATCCTCAAAAGGTAATCATAACGAAACAAAATAATTGAATACATTGCGTTTTACAATGCAAAATTCGTCAAAACACTATAACACTAAAACTTTTGTTAAATTGGCTGTTTACATGCCACGCTTTCACGTAGTGGCAGTTGGGTTGAACAAAACATTGTTGGCAAATGTTTGTTTAGTAATTATTTTTCAAAATATAATGTTCTAAAATTTTATTACATTTTTGTTTATTAACTCACTTTATCATGTAATCATTAGTAGGCAATGAGTTGAGCAGTTGTTTTCCCAACACCCCCCTGCATAAACCATTGTTGTTTATTGAAATTTAAATTGAATGCATTGTGTCTGTCATTCAGTAGTGCTTGGGTTGATCAATGCATTGCGTTTCGACAAATATTTCTTTCATGAATTTTTCAAAATTAAGAAATTGGGAATTCGTGCTGTTTCAATTCAAAACAATTAAATGAAAGAGCAGAGTAAAATAAATCAGTCCCTAATCAAAAACATTGTTATTTATTGAAAAAAAAATTTTTATCATAGAAAAAAAAATTGATGCAAGAATCTAAATTATACTAATCACTTACTACATAATAAAAGCTGAAGTTTCGAGAAACCAAAGGTTGTTTCAAACAAAGGGATACCGGCTTTATTTTAAATAAGTACAGTTATCTGTGTACCACAAATGTATGTCAAAAAAATGGAACACGTTCTACGCGCACTGGTAGTGGTTTGCACATTTGTTTTCCTCTAAAATTGTTTACACCACAAATTAAATGGCACGAAACCGTTGCAACAAGAATTTTATTAGAGCGTTCTCCATACGCTCTTTCTCACACGAAGTTTACACACATACACTGAACTCTATACACACTAGCGCCCTCTCTTGTTATTGTGGGCGTCACAAGAAATATTTTGTTCAACACTGAACATCCACCCCCGGGTTGAATGACACATTCAACAATTCACAAATAACACAATAATGCACAATAGAAAAACAAAAATACATAAAAAAGGTAAAGTACTCAAATACACAAAACTGAATTGAAAAAATACAGATTTGAAATTTTTACATACATTATTCACTTGAAAAGGGTAAAACACAAAGTTTAGTTATAGGACGTTCAAAAACTCCATTTTTAGTTTTCACGAACACTGCTCTTATCTTTACCATAATACACTTCAAGAATTCGACCATGATGCCAGTTACACACAGGTAAATTATCTTCTTTCAGAATTACAATATCATTTATTTTTACATTATTCTTTGCAAAATACCATTTATTTCGATTTTGAAGTGTACTTAAATAATTATTTGACCAACGTTTCCAAATCTGTTGCACAATTTTTGTTAGCTTTTGCCACACTTTTAACCTGTAATCAGACACTTCAGTTAAACTTGGCTCTGCAACGGCTGTAATAGGGCGACCAACTAGGAAATGACCAGGAGCCAAAGCGTCAAAATCGTCAGGTCACACGACAAAGAATAGAGGGGACGCGCGTTAATAATTCCCTCAATTTGGTTCAGAATAGTTAAAATTTCTTCGTATGTAAATCTTAAATTTACCATTACACGCCTAAGTTGATATTTGACGGATTTCACTCCGGCCTCCCACAAGCCTCCGTAATTTGGTGCTCTTGGTGGAATAAAACTCCTTTTCTTTGATTAGGATATTTAATCCAAAAATCTATTCCCTCTTTGCTAAAAGGAAAACTCTGAGATATTCTCTCGGCTGGCAATTGACCCATAACTTGTGAACACGTAACAGGTTTTGCCAAAAAACACTACACTAGAAACATATAGGTACATAAAAATCACTTCACGTAAGAGTATTACTAAGAATTATCCTAAAAAATGTTGAACAACAAAGACGATACTGTTTACTTACAAAGAAACACACACATAAAAATTCACAAAACCTAAGTAACTAATTGTTTAGAAAAGAATTAAGAGATTTATGACACAAACAAATGCTCTCTTAACTTTTCTTCACTCTCTATATTCAAATAGAAAGTAAACAAACCAAAATTATTTTACTATAAATATCAAGCTTCACAAATAGCATTATTGAATTAATTTTAAGAGTACACATGCAAACAACACTAAATACGTATATAATTTAATAATAGACAGTTTCTTAGCAAACTATGAAAATTTCACCTTTAAATGTATATTTAAGTTAACATATATGCATATACAACGATAACAGAAAAAATTAATAATAAGGATACATTATATGAATTTTTAATGTCCAACCTTGATAAGGATTGATTATATTACCTCCTGGGCAATGGCGATTATTTTACCTCCTGAGCTCCTCCTCAAAAGTTTTCGTTTGGGGGGAGGACAAATGTCCGGTTCCCCTTGTGTTTTCTGGTGGTGCAGAGGAGGGGGACATTCTCGGTCCCTGCAAGAATTCTCCCCTCGCGATCTCAACTGAGATGATGTGCTCCGTACACTTGTCAACACCACAAACAAATTTCAACTTTTTGTCACCATGTAACTCCGTATTATTTGGATTACCTACGTCAACATTCTCATTATTGATAGCACCTATGATGAAGCGTTTTCCATTAAATTGGCCCTTAGTCCTCCCAGATCTTGCTTTAGGCATGATTAATTAATATTTCGTGTTTAAAAAGAGTTTTATATCAAATTTATATATAATATAGTTAAATATGAAACAAAATATCAAGACGCATGGGTATTAGAAAATGGAAAAATGACAACAAATGTACAAATTTATTTGACAAATTTTACTAAAAACTAATAAACTATTTTTTAATATATATCATCTTGTCCCCTCATTTTATCTTACCTTTAAATAAATTCAATAAAACACCAAAAAAAGTGTAAAAACGTATTAAAATGGAAACACTTCTGGTTTCGATATTTAACTTCCGATTCGTTTTTGTTGCTCTCAGTTGACATCAAAACTTCTATAACTTCGTAAATAATTGAAGTACAAACAAAAGTAAGGTATTTTTAGAAAGCATAAAATTCAACTATATAAGATTTAATTTAAAAGAAATTTCATCATTTTCATCAAAGCTGAGTGTTTTGCACTAGTCAGGCACCTTAAGAATTGATTTGTATAGATTGTTTGCTCAATTAGAATGGAATTCACGGAATAATCAAGGAATTTATAAATACAAATTAATAGAAGATGCAAAATTTTTATCCATTACCTTCAAATTTGAAAGTTTTAGAGTAGATTCACAGTAATGAGGGTTCAGATCCTCTCTCTCTCTCTTTCTAGTTTGAATTCTAACAAAAAACTCGTGTTGCGAATGTAATTGCCAAACGCTATCGTATTGCTCCTAATATAATACGGTCTATGAACAATAAAGCAATCGCAGAGTAGATGCAAATTTCAATTATTGTCAGTTTTAATGAAATTTTTTACACCTGTTAAATAATACTTTTATTATGTTACACTCTACAAGTGTAATTATTTGTTATCTTCATGTATTAGGTTACAGCTTAATTACAATTTGGTAACAGGCTTCAATATCCTTGATTGTGGAATATGTGCCTCCTATATTCTATAACATATCCTAATTTATTTTAGGATACATATATATACTACTTTTATAGAATATATTATATCACTAAATACGTTGTTACACATTTCACAACTCTATTACATTTGTAACATATTTCACAAAGGGTCCTGTTAAAGAAAGAATATATTTGATTATAAATATTACTTTGGGAGTGTATAGAATACTGTATACAATACACAATACTGTGTTTTCTTTTGAAGTCTTCCATTCCCCAAGCATTTTTAAAGCAGATTAATCTTCGTATTACTTTTGAAATAGTCCAAAACATTTGAATAGCCATATTTTTCAAAAATGACGTTATTTTATTTAAAAATAGAACATTATATTGCTCAGTGTAATCAAAATGCATGAAATATATCATTTATTAGATGTTACCCAGCCTCTTCATTGAGTATTTCACTGTAAAGTAGGACTGTGTATATATAAGAGGGTGTTGCCGTAATCGACCGACAAATTTAGAGGAAAGACGGTAGGCAGGATGGATACGAAAAATCACCATAGATCCGGGGTGGGCATTACGTCAATCGTGATCGACCGGTGTACCGCCAAAACATTTTGTGGTGACCTTTTAAAGGTTTTAGCATTTAGAAATTGTAGACGGAAATATTCAAGATTGGCTGAAGTATGTAGACTGTCTTCTATTAAATATAACAAGAAAAACTATTTTATTTTTTTATGTGTTTTGACTTGTTTGATAGTAAAAAAATACATCATTTGATATTATTATACTCGTGGCTGTTGTTATTATGTTTGTATCTTGCGTTTTGTTTCAAACGCGTTCTTAAAAGTACTAGTTTTTTTTATTTTAGTTCTGTAAGCAAGTACATATCCCATACTTATTATTAAAATATTGTAGACCTTTTCGTACCTCACCACACCTACGACACTGAGATCACACAAAAATTTTCAAGGAGGAGAGTCGAGGGTTGAAAGTTTACCATTCTCATACCCCAATACGCAGCCAAACATATTTTTTTCATTTTTTTTGATTTTGTAGATTGTCGGGAACAAAAACACAGTAAAAAATAAACTACTGAATAAATAATCAGCATTAATTAATACAAAGTTATTAATAGCAAATACTTGATTAAGTTTAACGTATTATATATATATATATACATGGGATTTTAATCAATCCGAAAAAAATTCAATGGCTATGAGAGAGGGTCCGGACGCGTGAACCCTCCCCCCCCCCTTTGTGTGCGCGACTGACATGAGGTGAACCTCAACACATTGAAAAATTGGAAGTAGCCCGTACCCTGAAAAAGTCTGTCCACCCTTGCCGTAGAACATAGGGCCACAAATCACGTAAGTCGGAGTAATTCTCAGAAGCAGCTATGAAGAGTGTGATGTCAAAGGAATGAAAAGAGGCAATAGAAGGTAAGAACTACATTTATTAGATGCAAAGCATGTTTACAATACGAACGATGCAAGTTAGAAATGCAATGACATTGTCACAGCAATTGTTTGAAGCTGATACCGACGGACGAAGGATTGTCGGACGCGTTCAAACAAATCTGGTGAGATGGTGATGTCAACTGAAGCAAGGACGATCTGTGTCGTGAGATTCTCCACTGCAGCTACCGACGTCTCATTCCCAAGCGATTTCAGGTGGCCCTAGATCGAATCTAAGGGATTGAGGTTCAGCGAGCAAGGCTCAACAACTGGTCCACCGTGTCCAATGTACCTCTCGGAATTTGCAGCATGGAGGTGATTACGCACCGCATTTGACAAATGTTCTGGGGCACCATCCCACATGATCCACACGTTCTGATGGGCAGTGACCGATACTTCCTGTAGCAACTCCTGGAGAACTTGAGGTAGGGTAAACAAGATATTTTGGCGTTTGGGCAGTATATGTGTATCCCCGACGGCTACTGTTATCGTGATTTTCACTAACTAAACGTCATTTGTGACCCCATGTTCTATGGTGATTTTGTTGCCCCATGCTGACTACTATCATCCCACTGAATTTGTCTCTCGGATTTGGCAACACCCTGTGTTTTTAATAAAATTACCATTGAGCTTTCCAATGTGCTCCAAAACAATCATAAAGCTATCAACGGTAATTTTAGAAGGATCAGGGGGTTTGAATTTTATATTTATCTTTTACACCCTCCCAAACCCACTCTTTGTGAGTTGATTTCCGAAAAGGCCATTTTATGAAGAATTTCTACTCAACAAAAGAAATATGTTTGCGAAGTTTCTGGTCTATTGGGGTCTCATAATTGAAAAACAGGTATTTTAATCTATAACGCTTTCGAAACTTCTTTTGTAGTAAACTTCCACGAAACCCTTTCTTAGCAGATCTCTACTCAACAAAAAGAAAATGCTTAAAAAATTTTAAGTCTGTACGTATAATAGTTAATAAAAGGGGAATTTTTGTCTGTAACATCTAATATATATAATAAAAGTAACATATAACAGGATTTATCATTTATAGTTGGTTAAACTACTAGAAACCATCGACTTAAAATATTTATAAAATGTTTTATTAAATTCCGATCTTTCTCTCTTACAGCTTATTTGAAAGGTACACAATATTTCGATTTCCTCTAGAAAGATAATATAAGCACCCCATATTAATATAAACTGTTATAAGTGGTAAAATGGTACTACTATCTAAAAACAAACTCTTTGAAAACAAATAACAATTTTATTTACAGCTAATATCTACCTAACTTTTATTTACAGCTAAATACACCTTATTCATAACTAAACTACCTCACACCTCATAACAACCTCATAATCTCAACTCTCAGACTTTACCTCATACGCTCCTCTCTCACAACTGTCGGTCGCGGTAGCCAAGTGGTTAAGGTATCGGATCGTGGCGGACATGTCATGAGTTGGAGCTTAGTGCCACTAAAGACCTGCTGTATAGGGGAGTGATGCACTTTAAACCTGTCAAGAGCTCAAACGTTCTCTCGTTGGTGTGATGTGATAGTTAGGAGAGGGGATGCCAGCTCAGGTCGTCCTCGTAACTTGACCATGGTTCAAAATTACGAGGTCCGTTGTCAAAAGCTCTCGTGTAACTGAACAGTGCGAAGTTAATATTCGCTTACTCACTCTTGTCACCCACACAGCTCCTCCTTACTATTAATTGCACAACACTGATGTTGAAACTGCAAACAAGTGGTTAGAAAAAACAAAACGAACATTTTTAAAATTTATTAAGAGTACAAAAAAAAAAAAAAAAAAAAAAAAAATGAAAGAGAAAGAAAGAATTTTCTTATAAAGAGAAGAATTATTTTTTAAAAGAAAGTCTGTTTAACGAAGCAGATTTGTCCATTTTTTCATAAATAAAATGTTGGACAAACTCAGCTACGAAATTAAAAATTAATTCAAAGAATAATAACACATGTTCTAAATATTCAAATAGCTATAGCTTTTTGCTATAACTGTCTATCGCTTAGTAATGCCTTTTCTTTGTAACTAACACTTACAAATACCCTTAAAAAGTCATTTTAAAATTTTTCCTTAATATCTGAAGAAAATCGTACCAAAAAAATTTTTTTAATTAATTTCCTAAGTTGCTTGTAAGGCTACACAGTACCCTTTTTCAAAAAATACTTTTGGAGACAGTAGTAGTAAAAATAATTTATGTTTTATATTCAGTTTATATTTTTAAGTTGAGTCAGTTCAACCAGCCAATATTTTAAACTTTAAAAAATTAGAAATTTTTGAATTTTTTTCAAATTTTTACAAAATGTTTAATTTTTTAAAATTTTTTTAGTTATTTTAAGTAATTTTTTCCCCTTAGAGTATAGTATTGAAAATAGAAGTTAGTACGGATATGAAAATCTGTTCACTTGTTGATTTTCAATAATTATTTATCTAGCCAAACCTGGCAAAAACACGAATTTTTTAAAAATGTTAATGATAGAATTAAAAGAAAAAAAAATCTATTGATTTTAGACCTAAATCCATACTAACCTTTATAGAACATACGTTTGGGAGTACATACAAGAAATTTCAAGACTCTATCTTGAACAGAAAAAAAAGCCATGGGGATTAGAAAACACTCATATCTTCAAAATTAAAAATCTTAAAAAAACACATTTATTGTAAAATCCTAAAGGAAAATCTAATAATGCATGTGAAACTCTAAATTTTAATATTTTATTTTCCAACTTAAGTTCATTAAAGCACTACTCTTATTGAATATGTGTGACTGAAAAATATTTTTTTTAATTCCAAATATATTTTTGCATAATATATTAATAGCATCTGATACAATGACAGGTTATTTAGCCTAATCTTAACACAATATTTTCACAAAAGTTTTGAAACACAAACCATGCATGTACAAAATAATAAAGATACTAATTTAAGCTAAAAAAATCATTAGGTCAGAACTTAAAATTTAGTTTGTTTCAGTTTTAAATTGGGGCAAATTAGCAACTTTGAGTTTTTGTTGCTCAACTTTAAAATACTGAAATATAGTACTACAATCTGTTTATTATAATGTAGTTTGGTACTTCATGGAAGTATTCAGTTTTATCTGCAATATTTGAATTCAGAATACTTGTATAAGGAAGTCTAATTGCAATATCAATTGAGGGCTGATATTTAGATACATCATTTTCAATAGTATTCCACCTCTTTGAAACATTGTTTCTCATATTAGCCTGAGAACGTTTTGGTCATGACATTTTTTCAACAGGAAAAAATTAATGAAAAAGCTTCTAAGTTATATAAACTACTTTTTAAAGCTAATATTGGATTTGAAATAAATTTTAATTAATTAATTATAAGAATTCAAAAAACTCAAAACATATTCAAATAGAAATGATTTTAGTAATGAAAATTGAAAATAATAACTATTTTACACTAAAAGAGTTAATTGTCTTCAAAAATACATTTAATTAATTTAATTTAAGAGTGGAAAAAATGTTTAAAATTTTTTTTTTAGTGGGTCTGCGTATTGGTATTTTTTACCTTTGCAGACCAAGTTCATTCCCCAGGAGCTGGTATCACTTTTTAGTGCGGCACCGTATAGGCGACACCAATTGCCGCAAGTGCACTGCTGGCCACCGTAAATGCAACACCCTGAAGGAAGCACGCAAATAACATGAAATTTATACCATGATTAGCGGAGGTGAGATATGTAAATGATTAGAATTTCAGCACATACAAACATCACGCACGCCTGTGGCGCCACCTCAAAGCACTATTCAAGGCTTGGAGATTTCGACGATTTCAAGTTCGGCAATTGTGTTTTTCTTGTGGTTTCTTAAAAAAACGATCAGTTATATCTCGTAGAAAACATCAATCAGCTTTTGATAAAGTATTCGAGTTCGACAGAGGAAGGATAGTGGCCTACCGAGATTGGGGATTACCTTTCAGGGAAATCAGTAGTCGTGTTGAACGAAATCAAACAACTGTAATGCGCATATGGGACCGTTGGATACAGGATGGACCAACGTGGTGGATCGCATCCACCTCAGTGCACCACTTCACGTGAGGACAGGCAAATTGTACGCATGACAGTTTTTAGATCGCTCATTCACATCACGAACCCTAGAACAGCACATTGAGTCTGTAACGCATCATTCAGTGTCTGCACGTACCATTCGATGCCGTTTACAGCAGAGTGGTCTGTCGGCAAGACGTCCATTGCTTGGTCTACCCTTGAAAAAGAACCACAAACGTTTCCGCCACCAATAGTGCAATGAAAGAAGGATATGGGTGGCAGAATGGAATGAAGTTGTCTTTACTGACGAGTCTCGCATCTGTCTGCAACAACACGATGGTCGGATTCGAGTCTGGAGACACCGTGGAGAAAGGATGCTGAACAGCTGCGTTATGCACCGCCACACTGGTCCTGCACCGGGTATTACGGTATGGGGCGGTATTGGATATCACTCTCGCACTCCTCTAGTACGCATAGCCGGTACTTTAAACAGCCAGCGCTAAATCTCCGAGATGTTGGATCCAGTTGTCCTTCCTTACCTTCAGGGCTTGGCCACAGCCATATTTCAACAGGATAATGAGCGATCACACGTGGAACGCATTGTCCAAAGGTTAGTCAATCATCAGATTGAACTGTTTCCCTGGCTGGCTCGCTGTCCGGATCTTTCGCCGATAGAAAACATGTGGTCCATGGTTGCTCAACGATTGATTCAGATTACGCCCCCAGCTGCCACACCAGATCAACTTTGGCAACGTGTGGAAGCTGCTTGGTCTGCTGTACCCCAATAACACATCCAAAATCTCTTTGAATCAATGCCGAGGCGTGGGGCAGCGGTGATCTCCAACAATGGTGGCTACTCTGGTAACTGATTCTGGCAGGAATCACACTTCACAGAAGTCTATAAATTTAATCATTTGATACTTGGTCAACATGTTATCTACAAAATAAATTTTGTTGTGCTATCTCTTGTCTTTCTTGGTGTTGCATTTACGGTGGTCAGCAGTGTAATTTTGACGCCCAGTTTCCTTCCCAGATGGAAGCACCTGAGCTCTGACGATGCGAAATGGAACTTAGGAATTTAATTTTGTCGAGAGCACCCAAGCCAAACGGGAAATTCAAGGGATTTTTTTACCTGCCACGTAATTATACGATATGGCCGCTGTCAATTTTCTGCATCATGAAAATCCACCAACCTGGGCCGGGGTCGAGCCCGCAACCTTGGGTGCAGAAAGTCAGCGGCAAACCAACTACGCCACCTAGTCGGCATTTTATAAAAATAAATCGAAACCAAAATCTAAGCTGAGAAAACTTCCAATATCTTAAAAACTGATTTGTTATCAGATCTGAAATTAAGTGGCCTGCTTCCCAATAATATGAGCCACAAGAAAATGCAAAATGCAAAATGTAAAAAAAAAAAAAAAAAGACACTATTTTTGAAATTTGTTGTGTGGGTATTGTTTAGCCTTAAGGTAAGCAATATAAAGCTTTTATTGAAAAAGTTTTAAGTTCTTGCATTACTTTGTGAAATAATTATTTATTCCAATATATTTTACAGCAGCAGCAATAAATTTAGCATAAAAACAATAAATTAGTGGTATCATGCCTTAAAATAGGGGTCTTCAACCCATGGTCTACTAAAGGCATTTTAGTGGCCCACCTGCATTGGTCCCCACATTTAAATTTGAGATAATTTATAGGAAAACTGTTATCTTTTTTGTCGTAAAACTTTTTTCTCATTTTTTTTTTATATTTAAAAGTTAATTGACATGTTTGATATACAGTTGGGGTAACATTTTCCGAAAATTTCGGGTTTTTAAAATTTTTTTCTATATCTTAAAAAGTTTTTAAAATAAAAAAAAAATCGACTATACTTAAGATTTGAATAATATCCTGAAAAGGGGGGAATTCTTATCCTCAACAGACTTACAGCAGATACCAACTTTTCGCCAATACTTCGCCAAAGGCGACCTTGTGAATTCCGCTATAATAGAGGAGGGGGGGGGAATAAATGAACATTATTCAATTTCTTCTAATATTGCAATCAATTATCAAAGAGACACGTGATTGTAAGCATTTTGTTTGGCTTAATAAGCAGGTTTTAAACGGTTGGTTTTAAGCTAGATTATTCACTCATTCTAAGTTCTGAAAATCAGAAGCATTTATGGTATTTTACACAGTGGCAAGTCGTGATAACAAACAAAAAGAAAAATTGAAGGAAAAGTGCTATTTTTTCAAGAAAAGTGGTCAAATCTTTATTATTATTTTTTTAATATAAGAGTAAAAAACGAGAGTGTATTTTGGATGAAAGAAAAGAACATTAAGTTATACCAAGCCCAGTGGGAAATATTCTGTATTAGAGGGTCATGTTCGAAGTGATAAGTTGAGTGATCAAAGTTAAATTGTGAGCAATTTTTTTTCATCAGAGCGAATAAAGAATCTGGAAATGGTGCTACATCATGTTGGCTACATGATGATAAAAATAAAATTGCGAAGTGCGGAAAACCATTTGCTAATGGAGAATTTGTAAAAGAATTTGGTGCGCTTTGTTCATCACTGACTCAAGCTATATTGAATATTAGCTAGTCTGGTGTAAAAGTAGCAAAGCGTGTGAAAATTCTAGAGACAAATATTTATAATAAGTTAAAATCAAAATACAAAAAAATTGAGTTTTATTCTGTAGCAATGGATGAATCAACGGATATAATGGTTACAACACAAGTAGCCATTTATATACAGGGTGTCCGGGCTTAAGGTATCCAAAAGGTAAGGCTTATTATTACGGAACTACATATCAGAAAATAATACACTGTGCAATTAGGCCCCTTCGAGAATTTTTGGGTCTAGTCCACGTGCGTGCATTATTCGGCAATCGCAGACGATAAACTTGTTACACTGATTTCATTAGTAAAGATGTAGACGCCACAGTAAAAAGTGCTATGCGTACTTTGGTTAATGCGTCAGGACTCTTACAAAATGAATCATGCAGACGCGATCAACAGTGTCTTCTATCACGAAAACTTTAGGATACTTGCCAGTTTGAGGTACCAAAGTCTCCTTTAAAGTTTTTTCCCATTGGTGGATAGATTTTGATGTCGGCAGATCGACATTCCATTCTGTTCGAAGACGTGGCTGTACACGCGTGACTGATTTAAATTTGGTTAATCAAAGTTCGCACTGCACCTTTTGCTGTGGCGTCCACATCTTTACTAATCAAATCAGTGTAACAAGTTTATCGCCTGTTATTTCTGAATAATGCGCTTACGGGCTGTTGATCGGACCAGACCTAAAAATTCTTTAAGGCGTTTCCAAACCACAGATGAACAGTTTATTACGTTCTGATGGGTAGTTTCAGAATAAAAAGTCATAACATTTGGATACTTTAAACTTGGACACCATTTATATGTTCGTGGGATTGATAGTTACTTCACAATTGAATAGAAATTAGTCAGTGTCGTTGCACTTAAAAGCACAAAGCGAGGAGCAAATTTGCATTCGAGTCTGGCTCATACTTTGAATAAATGTGAGTTATTCTTCAGCAATATATCTGCTATAATCCCACTTAGTGCTAAATATACGACTGGAGAGAAAATAGGAGTAACGACATTACTTAAATCTGATGTGAAGGCAGGTGGAAATAGTACTAGACTTTCAATGAATTATCCACTAAGAAAATATGTGCACAAGAAATCCTTCTCAAATTTTCAAAGTGTGATGACTGCTGTTGTAAAAGTGATTAATTTCATTGGGTATATAGGACTTAATCGCTGGCAATTTAAACAGTTCTTAAGAGATTTGGAAATTGAACATGGTGATATATGTGCATTGCATTGAAGTATATTGGTTGAGCTGAGGAAAGATATTTCAGCACCTGTTTTCTTTGAAGAGAGAAGTTCACCAATTCATAGAATTTGAAGGGAAATCTGTTCACGAGTTCAAAGATAAGAACTTATTGTGAAACTTTGCATTTCTTGTCGATATTGCAGGTCATTTCAATGACAGTTTACTGGGGAAATATCTACTTGTTTATAGTCTTTAACTCTTTGAAAGCTTTTGAGGTGAATTTCATCTTATGGGAAAGTCAGTTGCTAATTAAGAGAGAGAGAGAGAGTTCCCTTCTTCTTTAAAAATTGATGGAGTGTATGAAAAACTCTACAGAATGGAATTCAAAAGGTTATGTGCAGTGCCTTTTAAATTTGATGAATTCAAAAAGAAATGTTCCGACTTTGACAATTATGAAATTTTTATGAGAATGTTCTTCTTGCCATTTTCAGCAGACACTGGAGGTGTAGCACTTGAACTTGAATTAAAATTTATAGATTTGCTGAGTGACTCTGCAATAAAATGCAAGTTTATTGAACAGTCTGTGGTGGTCTAATCGACACCCCTCTCTCTCCGTCCTGTGCGGCTCTAGGTGTGGGAGGAAACAAAGCATCACCAACAAATTCCATAATAACATTTAGTTTTATTTATTCCTTTGAGCACACACTTAAATAATCACAGGTGAAACTATAAGAAGAAACCTAGGAGTGATATCTAAAGCGTTGTGTATTCCTAAAACCCAACTCTAAGTAAACCCGACTACGAGAAATAGATAAGGAGAACAAGCACTAATGCACCGATAGCTAATTCTAATTCTACTATCTTAAATCTTCAATCTAATAATTTAATCTCAGCAATTACTTTCTTAACGCGCCCTAGGTTTGCGAATGAAATACTTCGATATGCAAACTTACTTAACAGCTTCACGGCTCCTTCTCTCATACATCTACAAAACCTATATAGACTTTATATAGTCAAACTAATTTACATTTATTACGTGTTCTTCTTGAAATGTTGTGAATTAATGTGAATGCTAGCCTCAAAGTTTCCCCGAGAAGATTAATAAGAAAAATATCACGAATATAGACCCGAGACAAGTCTACATTTAATCTATATTTATTCGAAGTACATGACCAATGGCAAGTATCCAGGAAATTGGAAACATCTATTGTTCTGGTCTTCTATCCTTAGTAGTAAATACATCTGCGAACTGTTTTTTAGTAAAATGAAGAACACAAAATCAAAAACAAGAACACGGCTGATAGATAGATATTAGGAAACTTTGCAAATTGCAACTACAAATATTAAAAATAAAACGAATCTTGAAGCTTTTAATCAAGCAAAACAATATTACTAAACTAAACTATCTTCCCCCGTCCCCTTAATAATGCAAAATTTTTTTTATTGTAAATGTGTTTTGTGGCATCATTCTGTACAAAAACCTTCATTTTTTTTTTTCCTAATTAAAAAAATTGCAAAGTATTTTAATTCGACTTGCTTTTAACTTTTTTGGGAGCCAATATAAATATACAAACATGCAATATCATCTCTCCTCCTAGAATGAATTATAGTTTTGTAAAACAAAAACTCACTTTTTTATACAAATTTTATGACTGGTATATAACCATGCATTGCCATTGAGGGGAAGGAGAGAGGTCACTAATTTTGATTCTGATTTTATATAAATTCTCTAGAGTTATTTAATTTTATTTATTAATTTTATTCATTTCCTATTTAATTATTCCTTTAAAGTCTTATTTTTTCCAATAGTTTTGCAATTCGGTTTGCTCGAACTCATAACTTCTCAATGATTGACCAAGCTTATCTTTTAAACTTAAACGCATAATTAGCTACCCATTCTGGTCCACCAATCAAAAAAGTTGCTCTCGACACCAATGCATCCTAACTTTTTTCATCCAAATTTTACTCATCTCACACTCGGATTTCTTTGCTGCAAATGGATTGGCATTTGGATTACAATGGATTGCCCCGCCCACTCCCAAACATGAACTCTTTTTCTAATCCTGACTTTTTCATTTTACTTTATAACTAACTCAACTAACTCCTGCAGCACAAGTAATTTCTCTTACACATATGTAATTTTTAATTTAGTTAATCTACAATAACTGCATTTGCTATCTTAATTCTTAATTTTCAAAAAGGGCAATTTGAAACCATATTAAAGTAACTCAAAATCTCGTGATAGGAGATAAAGATTCGAAAGGAATCCCACCCCCCCCCAAGTGCTTCCTTCCAACCCAGTACTAGAACCAATTACTGATTTTAAGACTCAATGTGCAATTGCTTTTCTTTGAGAAAATCCATAGCTTTGAATTTTTAAGCATTTCATGATCTGTGTATGAGTTTTACTCATGTTTAATTTCAATAAAAATAGTCGATTTTTTCAAGGTGTATCTTGTTTTTTATTTTTTTTTTATGAAAGGGTGGATTAAGAATGCAAATACAAAATTTTATTGATGATAAAACTATACTCCTATTCATAATATCTACGGATTTATGAAGTATTTCCCGAAGTTTTAATAATCTTAGAGAATTGTTTCGCAAAATGATGGTAGCTCAAGTTTTAAATTAAAATAATTCAAGAATTAAAAAGGTTTTTAGAATTTTTTTTTTACTTGAATAAAATTAAATACTAAGTATATTAAGTATAAAATGGGTAGTAAGTATAATATACAAATACATAAAACAAGATAAACAGATTTCAGAAAATTATGCATGTTATAAAAATAAAGATATTAACATATTAAATGTCTTATCCCAAGTTTAAGAAAAAATATTTTGCAAATTGCAATTATTTATCTAAAAGAGTTGCATAACGTTGAACTGGCGACATATTTTTAAGAACAAACAAATATCGCTTAGATGAGCAGAAAGAACTTCCAAAACAAACGATTAAAATTATCTAATTCTAGTAATATCTCATAACGGCGATTTAGACTATCTCCTATACTAATAATTCATTAAAATGGTTTGATTAATCTTTTATTTTATCTGAAAAAGACGTTTTATTGTCGTTAATTTTTCTTATCTTAAATAACAGATTTTCAGATGGTTAAATCCTAATTCAAATTATTCTTCTATCTGACTATCATTCGAACTGGATTAATTATTCTACTTTCAGTCATATCTTCTTTTCAGCATTGAATATTAAAATAACCATACATAAAAAGGATTTTTCTATGCTTTGTCAACTATGAGCTGCAAAATAATTTATTTGTTTTTAAGTTTTCATGTCCTTTTTGTGCACGGAAAGCAGTCACTGTGTCCTAACATTGAAAAATGTGAATGCAGTGAATCAAATAAGAAACTGAGTCAGGTAGATTGTAAAGGCATAAATAATATGGCTGAGTTGAAAAATCTTTCCAAAGATCTCGAGTTTATGCAGATACCTGTTCTCAAAATACATCCATGCAACGCAAAATCGATATCAAGCAATTCTTTTGCTAATTTCAGCATAAAATTTTTCAGTTCATCATGTCCTTTCTCCAATATCGACGTCAATTCTTTGAAGCAAATCGATTCCCTGAAGGAATTGAAGTTGCTTACAACAGAATTCACTGAAATTCCTACCGCAGTTGGAAGACTGGCCGATTTAAAGATTTTGTATGTAAATGACGGAAAACTGACTCATGTCAACATGGAAGTTCAGAATATGACAAGGCTGAGAGAACTTAGCTTAAAAAACAATAAAATAACTCAGATATCAGAGAAAGCTTTCCATGGCAATTCAAACTTGAAGATAATCGATCTATCGGAGAACAATTTGATGCGTCTAAGCCCAGAAACATTTGAAGAAAGCCGCAATCTTAAGAAAGTTCTACTGCAAGTAAACAAGTTGAATTCTACGAAAGGTATTTTCAAAAACTCGAATATACAAGTAAGTGCCATTTTTAAAATTACATTTAAAAATATTGTATACATATATAATACAAATAGCTTAGTTACTGAAAGAAAATTACAACTTAATGGAATAAGCAAATGGGGATAGATTTTTCGTTTTTCCAAAAAATGACAAATCTTTATAACACTGAAAAAAAAATACGAAAGCCAGTATTTTCTCACACATTGATTTATGTTTAAATATAATTTATATGCCATCAGAAACCTTTAAATTTAACTAAAACATGGATTATTTTATCAAACTTTCTCAAGAGTTTTTAATTTTGAAGCTGCTATTTTTATCTCGAAAATTTCAAACTGTTTATATTTATTTCGCAGCATTTTTGGCAAAATGAATTTGGCAAAGCAGTGAATTTTTAATACCTTGCCTTTTCTTTGTTAATTTTTTAGAATAATATACAAAATTCTTGCATAACATTAAATCTGTTTTAAAGCTAAATATGTTCAATGTTAAACCTTTCTGTCAATTAAAATCAAAAAGTAAAAGCAATTTTCAAAAAATGTTTTAATTTACTATGAATAATTAGATATATTACTTTCTCATACATGATCTTTGTACAGCTTTTAGCATCCTAAAATCGGCTTCTGTAAGTACCACGAAGGTGGCATTTGGTTGCTTACGAATCCATATCCACATCCCTCAGCTAAACATCATCTTTCGAAATGAATCATTGACCCTATTGACCATCATTGGTCTCTTAATTAAAATATCGAAAGTCGAACAATTAGATGGAATCTTGTTACGGTTGTACAGATGTGGAGGAAGATGGATTTGTCTATCAAGTGTGAATTCTTTGGGGCCCACTTGAAACAAACTTTTTGAAACCTCAGTTCCTTCTGTACAATATTGTACATATATAGGGTTGAATGAAACCGCCCATCCGGTATAGTGGTTAGTGATATTGAACGCTCTTACGTCGGGCCTGAGATTGAATCCCGGAGAAGAAATGGATGGTTGCAAATTTACAGTATCTAAGCCGCATGGGGACTCTCTCAATATTTGTCAAGCCGCAAGTGCTCTTGTCAGGTTGGTGGAAGGAAAGATAGGTGGGAGGTCTCTGATTACCACCCAGAGTATTCTAACACAAAATTGGAGGGGGAGGGACCGAACCAAACCGTGCTGTTACCTACATGGTATTCAAAGCAGCGGATAACGACAGGTGTTCAAACTAGTTCCTTGCCACAAAGAATTTCGCGACCCTCGATCTGACACTGTCTTTTCGAAGGCATTAGCAACAAAATAGGATCCAGCAGTTTTTATATCTGTTGTGGAATTTGCTGCTTGCTCTATCTATATCACGCTAACTAGAGACAGTGGATGTCTGTAGATTTTAATCCTTTAGAACATAAAAAGAGCACAATATAAGGCGCTCTTTTTTGATGGTACATTCCTGAAATGGTGAGTCTATATGTGCGATATTTTTGTTCCAAGATACTCGACTAAATAAGGAAAGTACGCATGAACTTATATATATATATATATATACTAGCTTTTATATGAAGTACTTTGTTCTGTTTCCCTGATGTATTCCTTCATCCCCCCCCACACGCCTTTTAAAATTTCAATGTTGATTTTATTGACAATGTCATTTTTTAGGCGCTAGTATTGATTTTGTGGCCTGTTACTAACCTCTATTTAAATTTTGTTGCAACCCTGGTAAACTTGATCTTGACTAGTAATATCTCCGTATAAAATATCTAGTTTAGTTTTAAATGAAAGATATCGTACAAAACATGGACTTATATTTGAATTATTAAAAAAAAAAAAAAATTCAACGTAATAAATATTCGATAAATCAAATTTTTTATGAAACTTTTATTTAATATTACCTTAGAGCTTTCAATATCATGTAATTTGCTGAAACTTCATGCTTATTTCTCTCTTTAAAAAGTGGGAGAAAATGCGTATTAAAATTTCTGGGATGGTCGGAATAAAGAATTTAGTAGCCAACTTGGCGATATTTCTCAAAGTTTGAGTTTGACATTTAATTAACGTAAATTGTATATAATAAACGTTTGACATTTAACCCGTTAACGCCCAAATAATTTTAAAATCGAAATTTTTGAAAAATATTTTTAAATTACATTTCATGTATCTTAAATAGAGTAATTATGAAGTTGTATCCATTTTCCGTAATTAGCAGCTGAGATAATAGGGGTTCTATAAATAGATCGCTGGGCGTTTATGGTAGTAAAAGAATAAATAACTTTCATGTGGTTTTATATTTAAAAAATTGCAAACTTAGAGTGGAAAATGTAACTTTTGTGAATTTAAAAAAAAACCTAATGAGATTTAAAAGAGAAAATATTATTTTACTGATCTAAACTTATTTAGTTACAATTTCATACAGCCAATTTGTAAATGTTAAGTGTGATATAATGGAAAACATTTCGACAAAGGGTTACATTACATTTTGTACAAAATTTAAGAGGTCTACCCTTACATTTTTGAAACTGGCATCTTCTTTGGTTTTGGTCTTTTTCCTATAACATGGTCTTTTCTATCTAAACGCACAGAGTCTATTACGTTTGATCTTGATGACATCATCTGAGGTCTTCCAATGCCTTTCTTAGAATTTATTCCCCTTTTGAGGTACGCAACGGCGATATATCTTCGGATGTCTTTAATACTTTTTATATTTTTTCTACGGGTATACAAAAATTTCTACATTACCTGAGAGATCTTTTACCGATGGAGTAGTCATTTCATCATCATCAAAATTCTCTTTGTCAGTTAACTCATATACATCAGGTGGTAAAGCAATTATATCAGACTCTATTTCCTTAGAAAACATATATTCTAACGCTTCTTCGGCGGTGTGAAACACTTTACGCCGAGACATTCTGAAGGAAATGAAACGGTGAAAAAATGTTATTAGTTACCACTAACGCCCAGTGATCTATTTATCGATCAGCATGTTTAAACTTATATTTTAATAATAAAAACAGTTATTTTTCTAATATAAATAAGCCAGAATAATTAAAGAGGTATAGAAAATATAAAACTCATAAAAAAAAGTATAACTTACTTAAATTTTTTTTCCTGTTGGATACAAAATAGAAAGCTGCTTTTTGAAGCTTCAAAATAGAGAACATCAGATGCTAGCTGCTGGACTGCTGTGGGAAAGAATGCTTCAAATCTCGGTTGGGGGTATGGCCCCATGTTTAAGGAAACCAGCCAATGACAATACGAAGTGATTAAAAGATTTCGTTTTCACTGGGAGCTCTGAGTGGGAGGTTATCTATAAATAGATCACTGGGCCGTAACGGGTTAATTAAAAAAAAACCCTTGTAAAGATTGCTTTTAGTTAAGATGTTAAATTACTCTAAATTTCAGTTATTTGTTACAAATGAGTGAAAATTTTTATTGAAATTTCCAGTATTGACAAAATGCATAACCTTGCGCCAACTTGGCGGAGGGTAATCAGCGTCCCGTGGTTTCACCCGTGTCGTTCCCGTTCCCGTAGAAATACGGGGTTAAAGTATACCATTTGTTTTTCTCTGATAATGAGGCTTTCGATTGGTGAAAGAATTTTTAAAATCTGTTCAGTGGCTTAGGAGTGAAGGGGCAACAAAACAACTCACATTTTTTTTTTGCAGTCAACTCTCGATAATTCGAAGTTGAAGGGACAAATTAAAAACTTCGAACTATGAAGAGTTCAAATTATCAAGAGGGTAGCAAAAAACTCCCAAAATACAGGAAGATAAAGTTTTCACTGTGTGGGTCAAGGTAGATGTTTTACTTCATACTGGTGTTTCTTCAATCATAATTGGACAAGTCTCGCTACATGGATAGGTGCATTACCATCCTATAAAATTCCATCTCCTGCAGGAAATACAGTTTGCATCATTGAATGGACCTGATCAGCTAAAATTTTTCTATACTTCTCCTCAGTGACCCTTCCTCTTAGAGTTACGATTGGTCCAGAAGAAAACTACAAGGCCGCCCATATCATAACAGATCAACTTCCATTCTTGACAGTTGGAAGGAGACAATAACGATCGAACGCTTGCGCAGATATAATCTAAACGTGCACCCATCCTGTTGTAGGGAAAAGTGTGAAAGACGGACGATATTATATATTTGTAAGCGCATATTACTTTATTCCACTTATCAATCGACAGGTTTTGTGAGTGTGACACCACTGTACAAGACGTTTGGTATTAGCATCCTTGACAAAAGGCTTGAGCATTGCTGCTCTGTTGTAAATGTTCTGTGGATGAAAGTGCTTTTTAACTGTAATCATTGACACTGGAGAATTCAGATGCTGATTGAGTTCTGTGGTACTTTTGCTGAAGTTGTTTGCTTTTTAGACATTACAATCCGCTTCAATTCCTGCCAGTTCCTTTCACTGAGCTTCTTTTTCTGTTGCCTAGCTCGTCTTGCCACACTGTGTGCATGCTGTCATGACTTTAGAAACCGTTTCCTCGAAACGCCTAAAAGTTGAGATGTTTCGATTGCACTTGCTCTAGCTATATTGGATCCCCTACAATTTTTGGCCTTTTTGAAAATTTGAGATGCCCAACATTGTATGCTTTTGAAAAAATAATCCAAGACTTACAGAACTTCAATGAAGCCACCACATACTACCAGAATATATACATTTCTATTTAGCTAAAACATTTCTATTTAGAAAAATGAGAGCTATTCTTAGATTTTAATGCTAACGAAGCGCATTAAAAATCTCACTTTTATTCACGAGTGTTTCCAATATTTTGATAACTACCTGTATGTATAATGACTATGGTATGAAATAATAATTTAACAATTTAGTGAAAGGCAATCAGATAGTATGCTATAAAACAAATGCTGGCTTTTCTATTTTCAATTATACTGATTTAAGAATTTTTTAAGGTTTTGTAAACAGTTTTCAATAGCAAATTTACTCACATATTTTCACTATAATCAAACATTGTTCTTCAGCTGAATTACGAAGTAGACCAAATTATTAAAAAGATTTATATGACCATTGATATAAATGACCGGTTTGCGTTTTTGTTTCGGTTGTTCAGTGTTCAAAATATGGTACAAAATAATCCATTTGGGATAAACTAAACATTTAATTAATACTAAGACGTAACAAACAAAAGCACATATTTACACTTGTGAACATTGAAAAAACTCTTTTAGATCTAAAATCTAATTAAATCAGTCAGCAAATGCAACAGATTTTCTATTATGTGTCAAAAACACATATCAAAATCGAATTCGAACAGTTCACTGCTTAATTCTCGCATTGAGTTTCATTGTAAAAGAGATGTCAACTTTACCAACAAAACTTATAACATTAAACCATAGGTTTCCAGCCTTTTTTGAATTGGCGCCCCCTTTTCTAGTGAGTATTTCGAAACCACCCCCTTTTCTAGTAAATATTTCGATACCGCCCCTCCCACTCTAGAGAATTAAGAGTGTACATAATACATGGTCAAACCAAGGGTTAAATTTTAAAGTGTATATTCTATTATAATGGAATGTATTTTTAAAATTAATTTTTTTCTAAAGCCCAAATTTTTTTACTTGCGAATCTGAAATAGCTATTGCCAAAAATATATTTAAATGTGTAATATTATATATTTTAGTCATAGATAGGATATTGTTGGAATTGAAACGCTACTGAATTTCTCCTTCATTTAAAATTGTGGAATAAAAGTTTTAGCTTATCTGTTATAAAGACAGGCAGGGGTTTTGATGATACGAAGTAATCCGTAATAAACTGTTGCTTTCAAAATAAATATAAATTGACAATTTCAGCCTTTAAAGAATCACGTTAATTCTCTTTTAACATATTTAATTATATTTCTTGGATAATATGCGCAATAAAATGCAGTGGACGAAACAATTTTCCTATTGCTCATAGACAAAGACAACATGTGCACTACAGAAATTAAAATGCACTATATCGTTCAATTTCATATAAGTCTGAATGTAATGTAATCAAAGTTTTTTATCCATTTCCCGAACTACCGAAATATGCGAATTTTCTTACATCTGATAGAAATGATTTAAATACATACAAGCAACATAAGGGGTAAAACAGTATGAAAGTTTACTTTTGTTCCTACATAATCAGCGTGTTTTTAGCGCGTGTTTCACGTAGTGTAAAAAAAGCGCTATTAGGACGCAAATTTTGTCTTCGTCTTCTTCGTTCCATATTTTGTCGTACCTTTTTCTCAGCCAATAATTAACCGATTGACCTCGGATTTTTGTCATTTGGTTGCATTTGTGCCCTAGATGAGCCAAATCATATTTAAATTTAATAATTTTAAAAAAAATTTTAAAAAATGTTTTTACATTTTTTTTTAACTTAAATTTTTTTTTTAAGTATAGTACTATTTTCTGTTAGTAAAAAGTTCATTAGTTGCATTATTGTAAAATACAACATGTGAAAAATGCGCTAAAATTACTTGGCCATGCCAATGATTGATATCTTGTTTAGTCATTTTTAGATTATATTCGGTTAATCTAACCCAACCCCTCAACGCCATTTCAAACCCCTCTAATTTTCTCTGGATCTCTTATAGCCCCCCTGAAAGCCTCAAACGCCCCCAAAAGGGCGTTATCGCCCACGTTGAGAACCTATGCATTAAACGATTAAATATCCGTAAATAAAATAAATAGTAGGTAAAATTAGACATATAAATTATTAAATCAAGGCAGATGATAATGTTATATAAAAGGGAATAATTCACAAGATTGAAAAGACTGTAATATAAAAGAATATATTCAAATCTGAATCAACTGCGATGTTTATATAGCAACCCTTCGAGCCCAGATGGCGGGTGAAGAGCCATAGTAGGGTGTCAAATAGTACGAGTTATCGCTGTGTGTTTCCCATTACTTTTTCCAAACGCACAAATGCTTCAGAGACACTGATTTAAATACTTTAATTATGTGTCGAATTTAAATGTGATTTATTCCTTATAATTTAGAATCCCATATTTTTTTTCAGGAAATAAATATCAGAGACAACAGGCTGAAATCAATTAATGATGCTTTTAAATTTGATTTAGAGCTGGAAATCTTGGATTTAGGAAAGAATCCTCTGAAGCAGATTGGTCCTAAGGCGTTTAACTCGAACGTCAGGCAATTAAAAACTCTTATTTTGGACCAATGCGAACTTTTTTCTCTACCTTCCATGGTATTTCAATACCTTACCAAGTTAGAGAAATTGGATTTGAGTCATAACAAGCTGGAAACTATATCTCCTGAAATTTTTCAAGGTCTCCGGAACCTACGCGAAATAAACCTATCTGACAATGAAATTAGAATTCTTGGCGACTTATTCACCAAAAACTCTCGGTTAGAAAGAATAGATTTATCCGATAACCTCATAAAATCTTGCGATAGCATTTTCTATGGTCTGCAGAACTTAAAAAGCATCGATTTGAGCGACAATCAACTGGAAAATATAAAGAAATCGGATTTTTTGACCACACCTTCTATTACCAATCTGATATTGAGTAAGAACAATATTTCTAAGATTGAGTCCGGTTCCTTTTCATACTTGGAACAGCTGACAAACTTGTCGTTGAGCTTCAATAGATTGATGTCGCTGAACAACTCTTTAAAGAATGCTCCTGAATTGGAAATTTTGCTTCTGAAAAACAATCAGTTCACCGAAATAGGTAAAAATGAATTCTCGAATTCTCCCAAACTGAAAAGGATCAATTTAGGGTATAACTCTCTCACGGATATCCACGGAGCCTTCAGGAATCTTATAAGCTTAGAGACGCTGACAATTTCCCAAAACAGACTGACCACTTTAACGAGAAGTACGTTTTCTGAACCTTTTAAACTGAAAGTGTTATACGCCTCAGGTATGTATCTTCTTTGCATACTTATATATACTCTTTTTACAAATTTTATGAAAAGTTTGAAGAAATGTAGAGAAATAGTTTAAGCCCATAGCTCATCTGCTATGATTTTGAATGAACAAGGTCTGTTCAAAAACTATCCGACCTCGAATTTTCCCACGCACTGTCGAAATTCCAAAATGACGCTAATGTTCACAGAGGGAAGTGACAGCTTAATGTGCATACTTCAATTCTTTCCATAGTACCAGTCATTTCCAGCTCGCAGTCAAGTGAGGTGCTGTTACACGTGTTCATCGGTTTTTTATTTCTCTAAAGATGACTGAATGATTTGGGTAGAGGTACTGTATCAAATTGTATTAAAATCAACAATTCGTAATATTCTGCAAATGTTAGGAGACTTTGCAATAGAGGAACACAAGTTATGAAGTGTTTAACCAAATCCAAAATGTCCGCACGTCAATATGATGTGACCAGTGTTCTGGTGGCCACAAACCACGTGAAATACAGCTGTTGTTGACCAGGTGGAAAATCGGATAAAGGAATATTGTTGTTTGACCTCACGAGAGAATACTGAGCACAAATTGAGATCAGTATAGGTTCTGTACATGCAATTTTATGTGATCATGCTAAGAAAGACTACGAAATTTATTCTCAAGCTTCTGTTGGTGGAACAGAAAGAATTCCATCTCATAGTTGCACAGAATCTACTGGACATTATCAACGCTGACCTGGTTCCGTGCGACTTCTGGCTGTCCCCTAAAATGAAAATGGCTTTAAAAGTACCCCGTTTTTAAGGTAATCAGATAATTCAGAACACGGCGGCAGAGTTGAGACTAATCCAAAAGAGGCCTTTTAGAATTATTTCCGGCAGTAAAAGAAATACTGGGCTAAGAGTGTGAAAGAGCAAAGGGCCGAACTTGGACATTGATTAGAATTCCAATCCAGCAAAGTAACTCAGATACTTTTTCTGACCAAAGGTCGGATACTTTTTGAACAGACCTTGCATTCTGCAACTTGCAAAAAAACCTGCCGGTACTGCTTGGTTAGTGTGGAGCAGACAAAAAACTGCCAAACGTTGTAACCAACTTAAGACGAAATATCACTAACTGCGACCATGATGGAGTTTCAAAAAGAAAAGTAACAAGCTCATTCAGAGTAAACGTTTATTCAGGAAAGAAAAGAATCTACAGGGTGTTTCAAAAATACCGCCCAAATTCTGTGCAACCAAATTTCTCGTTGTGAGAACATACTATACTGATTGAATTAATTGAGACAAATTGTAAAAAAGGATGTTTTATGGAACCATAGCTTTTAATCACTGCATACCTTAAGTAGATTGAAAAATCTCTGTTAGTATGAAGTATGTCCTTCTATAGAAGAAATGACCTCTGCAACTCGTCTTGGTATTGACTTCACTATTGCAACGCACATGTTATTAATTTCATCGTAGTGAAAACATACTTGTATAGCACTTTTCATCATTTGTTCTATTGTCGTGCAACTCATCTTAGCTAAATGCTTCTTGTGAATATGTCATAAATTCTCAATAGAATTTAGGTCTGATTAATTACCTGGTCAGTTTTAAGCACTTTTATTTTATTTTTCTGCATAAAAGTCTGGACCAATATCAAATTGGGAGAAGAAGCCGAATCATGTGGTTGAAATGTTCCGTCAAATATTTCCATGGATGGAGCAATTCTACTGCGTAATATTTCTATGTGTTTGACATAATTCATCATGCCTTTAAAATGAACTAAGCTTCCAGTGCCATTTGTCGTGAAAAAGTACCCAAAACATCTGATTAGCAGGGTGTATTACAATCTGTTGGATATGATCTGGCAGCCAAGTTTCTACTTCACTTCGTCTAACTACACTTTACTTTTATCCCTGCACAAATAAACACGTTTCATCACTGAAAATGTTTTTTTTTCTAGTCGTTAATAGTCCATGATTTGTAGTGTTGGTCTATGCTAAACGTTTTTCATCATTTTCTGATTTAGAAATTGCTTTTCCCTATGTCTAGATGCCTTATGGTTTATTTCCAGAACCCTTTTCTGTACTTCAACACCTTAATCAAATAAACCCCTTCAAAGGTTTGTACTTGTCTTACTTTGATTTAGTTTACTATTTCTTATTAGAATTCTATCAGTTCTTGGAGTAATTTTCCGTTTGAGCCCACATTTTCCTTTTCTTTTTGGAGACAATGATCAGGAATCTTGAAATGTACTTAAAATTTTCGAAGCACTTGATTTGCCCTTACCAACTACCGTAGCTATATCTCCCATAGTCATAGAAATGCGTTCATTATAGCACGATCATTTTAGAACTCTTTCTCGGAGTAGTATCCATCTTTGAAAGTGCAAAAGTTACAAGTGTTACTTGAAACGCAAAATTATAACCACCAGTTACCACATTGAAAGGCTCGCAATTAAACTACTAATGCACTAAAACCAATCAAACGAGTAAATTATTGTTAAGGTCGATTTGTCACATTACTTCTGGGCAGATAATATCGGTTTGAGGTGTTTCGGGCATAACTGGTAATCACATACCAAATCAGACAAGAAAAAAAAATGTTTGTCCCAATTAATTCGAACAGTATAGTAAAAAATTCCCAAAGAATTGTATCTTTACGATAAATAGTTTACAAGAAAAATATGGTAAATGAAAATCCTTGGAGATGAATGAATGATGTTGGGGCTCCGGCACATTTTTGAGCTCATGTACGTGACTCATTGGATATGAAGTACCTCGGATGTATGGGTCTTGTTCTACAGTCACCACGAGCACAATATCTCATAATGTAAGATTTTTTCCTATAGAGCCATCTCAAGAAATTGGTGTATCGATATGTAATGATCAACGCAGAGTTAGTTGCTTTTCTGCATGCTGTTTGTACTTGGTTGGACACTGCGCTTATGCGATGTATGCACTCTTCCATTCCACGACAAACTCACGCCTGCCTCGATATATACAGTGGACTCTTCGAACATCTGCTTTAATAAATAACTACCTGGTATACACGTTCTTCGCAAGGGTGAACTAATAAATTAAACAATACAGATTGAAGGATAAAGAAGTTTTTAATGAATTAATTTTACATGAATTGCAAATTGAACAAAAAAAGAAGGTTTTACATATCTCTGCTGAACAAAAAGTCATATTTGTCAACTTTTAAGTCTGTAGGTCTAATAGCTGATAGAAAGTATTTTTTTTTATAACGCCTGAGTAACTCTCCCTGGTGGGTCAATTCTTGAAAACACCTTCCTAAACAGATCTCTACTCGGCAAAAGTAACATATTGTCGCAAATTTTGTGTAATGAATGCTTAAAATAGTGTAGATAATTTATATCTGGATGTGTAATACTTTAAAATTACTGTCTGTTGCATTTATTTTATGTTAAAATTGTAATATTCGCAAGCGAGGGAGTTTCTTACATTATAATATCGATTCAAAGGAAGTATAGCGAAATGTTGGTGATGGAGCCAAGTTGGCATTATTTTCGGCGACCATGTTGGAAACTTGGCGATTGATTGAGTGGTGCAGAAGTTGCTTTGCTGTAGCGCCAGCTGGTGATGAGCTGCAACAAAGAGGATAACATAAAATCTTTCTCCTCAAAAATGCATACGAATGCCAATTTTCATAGGGATCGGTAGAACGGTGTTGGAGTGAAACGAGGTCATATATACAAACATTCATATTTATATATACAGATTGAAAAGATTGCGATTGATATGCCTAATACGGCTCTGTGATGTCATACTTTATTTTTCGTATTTCTCTCATAAACTATGGATCAGACAGGTATAGTTTTTTGGGCATTTTTTATGCATTTCCAACGAGGAATCTAGCTGTGCAAGTTTGGGGGGTGCTATTTTTTGGGACACTTGGTATACAATATAGGAAAATATATGTATACATATTTTTTTGTGGATGATAGAAATTATACAAATGTACCAATCATATACATTCTAGTAACATAAGTAGCACATAAGTACTTAAGCTGAAAATACTGCCCATCGGAGCTGTCTACCTCGCTTTATAGCCCAAGTTACTAGAGCGGTAATCGCATATGAAATGATTAATTTGTGTATGTTTTATGCTAATTCTCGGTTAGGTAAGCTACAACAGTGCCATAAATACACCTATCGGTGATTTTTGTAAAGAATTTTTTCCATCAAATTTTCCTCCTCTATGGCATCATTAATCACCATACCAAGTTTGGTATCATTGCGGTTGTTATCTCAAGCTAAGGGCTCTGATTTGAGTCAGTTTTTTAAAAATATTACCCTGTATTACGGTATGGATTACAAAACTACAGGAGCAAAACCTTTAGTTTCGATTTTTACATCACAATGTTAACAGGACAATAGATGTCAAGAGGAACTTCTAACGTGCGAAATTTGAATCGGGCAGCCTGAGGTATTAACTAAAACAGAGAAATATTTTGCCTTAAATGGGTTTCCATAATTGCTTATTGACGCTAATGAATTTCCCCCCGGAAAGACGTAGCTGAATTAAGGGACATTTGATGGCTCTTTGTGACACTATTAGGCAGTTATTGCAGCTTAAATATTTTAAAGTAAGAAAGTAGACCTTTAAGGACACGATGGAAAATTGGTTGAACATAATGTTTGTACGTTTTTCATGAAACATTATTGTGTTTGAAATCCAATATTTTTAATACTTATCTGTCTTAGGAAATAGATGGAAATGTGATTGCCGCTTTTTGTGGCTACTAAACTCTTCGCCCAATCTGCAGCATCATTTCTGGTGTTACTCCCCACCAAGGTTCAACAAAAAGGTTCTCAGTCAACTGAATGCTTTAGACTTGACAAGATGGACAGATACATGTGAAAACTCGCCTTGTAAATGTAGTTGCATTCCTAGAGAGGAAAAATTCTTTGTCAGAGTTGATTGCTCCAATCGGAATCTAACAGAGGTAAGAATAATAAACAGAGTGTTTTTTTTAAATTTCAGATTGAAGGTTGCAATAAAAAATGAAATCGTCTTATAAAACCGTGAAACGAAAATCGCATAATGTCATGGCTTAGCCCATTAGGGCCTTAGCCTCCCAGTGACGACTACACACAGTAAAGGAAACAAGTGCAGGGCAGGCAGGAAGGTGAGATGAGTCCATGTCCTCTCTCAGATTACAGAACATGCATTTCGGGCTTTCAAGTATTCTTATTCGGAAAAGGTGACCATCAGGAATCTGCAAAGGCCAACTGTATTAAACCTTGGCTGATGAGGGATGTTTAGAATAAAGTTAAAGCAAGTTACAGACGAGTTCCCTTCACGGAAATTATCAGATACAGCAGTGCTTCTTAAAATGTGGGGCGCGCCCTCCTAGGGAGCCGTGGTAACTCTGAAAGGGGGGTGCGATCATATTGAAAAGTCGCAAGCAAAAGATTATTTAAACAAATTATTAAATTACTGAAAGTAAACAAAAATACTGAGATAAGAAAAATAAATACACATTTACAACTGATATAATACACTTATAAATGTATCAGTACTGTACAGAGTATTTTAAAATTAATTTAACAATGTTAAGTTAAGAAAAATTTTAAAATTACCAGTGTTCCCATGGGCTTGTCATATATAAAATTATATACAATGTTTAACATTTGATAATGTGTAAGGGTTATGATCAATCCCTTAATTACCGATTAAAAGTTATGCGACTCGGTCCCCAATGTCACCATTTTTCACATAGGCGCGGGTGTGTGATGTATTATTGGTGGTGGGATGGGAGGGGGGAAGCGAAAGAAATGAATAAATAAATAAAAAAACCTTTCAAATAAGTAAATCCTTTGAAAACACTGTCTAGGTCCTTTTATTGCATTTCAAAGCCTTCGGAATAATTTTATGAATAGTGGTGTACAGAAAAGATTGTATTCTGGATAGACGTATATATACGCCTTGGGTAGTTAACGCTTTTGCTGAGCGAGACCTTCATATACGCCGGTGGCCCTTAAAAGGTTTAAGTCGCATTGTAGATTTAGGGTCAAAATATAGTTTTCTTGAATTCTATACATTATTATTATAAGGGAGGTGGCACGACGAAAACTATGGTTGAATATTGGGTCATCAATTTTGAAAGTTTGAGAAACCCTGAGATAGAGTGTTCCGAAAACAGTTTTGGGTCATTAGTTTCATCGAGTGAAAAGAGATATAGCATACAATATTGTATGTCTTACTTTGTTTTCATTAATCGTTCTGCATAAAAAGTTGCTATTTGTTCTGGAATGCAACATTTGTACTCCACTATTCAAGACTATTAAGATTTTGAGGCTGATTAACTACTTCAAGGTTGTCCTAAGCCTCAAGAGCGGAGTTTTGAATGTGACACCAAACACAGACATATTTACTCCTTATCTAGGAGATTATTATAACCGCTGTGCTACTTTCAATAACACACGTAAAAGACCACAAAAGGCTTAAAGGGAAGTTCAAGTACTGTAACTGGAAATAATTAAACTTCGAATAATTTAAGTTTTTGAAACAATGTCGAAATATATGCTGAGCATTAACGAGTGCGATTTCGTTTCTTGATATCAAAGCACGCATTGGACTTTCTCTTGAATCGACGCCATTTCTGCAAAAAATCATGTCTTTCGTACTAATGTTTCCCTGAATCACTCTTGAATAAGTATTCGCACAATTTTCACCACACACACACACACACACACACACACGCACACACACATACGCACACGCACACACGCACACGCACGCACACACACACACACACACTTCTTAAACTGACTTATCCAATTATATTAAAGTTTCATTGATCCAAAGTTTCATTAAACGGTTATTTGTAATAAATTTGTATAACCTGGGCAAGACTTTTGGTTAACCCTACATAATATTGGCAAATTTATTCAGATACATTAAAAAAAATTTACTGTACCAAAACAACTGTGCCAAATACATTTTCCTTTACCAAAATAATATTTTAGATACGTTTTTTAACAACGTTTTTAAAGTTCAGGATCACTAAAAATTTTCAATATTGAATATTCATAAAACATACTTTTGTAAAGTCTACTGTTGTTGTTGAACTATATATTTTACAAAAATATATCTTTAGAAAGTTCCTCAATTTTTTTCGTTTTTAAGACAAAAAAAATTTCAGTGCATATGAAGCTTATAATGTTCATTTCATTTTAATCCGCTGGCAGATTTGGAATTAAATTTTGTATAACTAATATCACTCAGAAAAAGCTTAATCCATTCCTTATGTATAATACTTTATATAAATTTATTCCGGTATTAGTACCACTATATTTATTGGGAAATGTACTACACTGCTAGCCATGGAAATTGCAATATCATGAAGAAGATATAAGCATCTCAAACTAGCATGAAACATTTATGTTTAAACTTCGCCATTGAATGGATCACTGAACAAAATAGAATCATCTCAGACTATCGCATTTGTAGGGATTCTCTTTCTTCCTCTTATTCTTTGAAGTGTATTTCTTCGTCCAACAACATAATCATCAAGATCCAAAAGCGACTTAAAAGTCTGAAAGATAAAAACAAGTCGATAGTTTTTGTATTTGTTCGCGGACACTCGGGTGTTTTTTAGAAATGAGCGGGCCGATTTGCTTTCAAAAAACTGCCATCAAGCGCGAAATCGACATTGCCGTAAATATTCCAAAATCCTTTTATAAGAAGATTACGAAAGAAAGAACGGTAAAATCTTGGAGCTTAACAAAGAAATTCTTTTCCAATCAATAATAAGAGATTGACATGCCATCATTTTTATACTAATTACAAAATAATCCAATTCCTCACTGGTTAGGGTAACTTAAAAGCTATTTGGACAAATTTAATTTAGTTCCGTTAGCTTCCCAGCGATTGTAATATTGGTGGCGAAGAAAATGTAGAACATGTGCCCCTTATGTTTTTCAAGTTTGTCAGAGAAAAAAAAGATCCCAAGACTAACTCTCAAGAGTATTCCTATAAATTGGCTTCCAAATTTTCACCAACTTATTTCCACCAGAAGTTTAAATTTATAGTAAATATTTGTAACCCTTCAAGACCTTAAATTTTTTCTTTCCTTAGTTATGTGTGTTTCATACTTCTGAAAGCCCCGTGTGATACTTAGTGGTGTTGGATGATTTATAAATGTTTTCAATAAAACTAAAAAAAAAAACTCTTATGGAAGAAGAAGATGCTCAGATATGTAAATGATTTGAACTTAAGTGCTATCAAATGATGCAGGAGGAAGGAAAGCTATCTCAAACTCTGTTTAAAAAAAACGTTACGCGACTGGTTTTTCATTTAGAAGTTATGAATTAAATGTTTCTTATGAGGAAATCGTGTCATGCCTCATATAAGAAGAAACGGTTGCTATCACGTGTCGAAATTTGATATTGACAGTCTATCAAGAAAGTGTGGTTTATCGAGGACCATACTGAACCTCATGCAGGATCTCAAAGACCTTCAACTATTACCGCCTGAGAGCACTTAATTGTCGTCAGGTTGTTCTTGAAAGGTCATGTAGCCATATCATGAATTGTGTGTTGGGAAGTCGGCTTATTTACAGCACGAAAAATATCTGCACGGACTGTAATATGATGTCTAGAAAGGCACGGACCGTCTAAACTCTTTTTTTTTAAATTATGGTTTGCAACCCCATTTGGAATCGCCAACATTTTAGGATTTTTCATATACTTTTTGCATAAAATGACTTTTTTTGTCGCCTACAATAATTACTTAATTTAAAATTTGTTATTGGAAAATATAAAAAGTTAATTGAAATAAAAGAAATGTAAGAAAAATGTGATTCAAATATTCAACAGTAAATAATACAATTTTTTTTGTGTCTCTTCATAAAATAAATAACCAAATATTACAGGGGGAAAAAAGATGAAATTTTTTTTCCGGTTCTCCTTGTTATATTTTTGCTAATTTGACATTTCATTAAAGAATAGCTGTAAGAATATTAATTTAATATCACCACCGTATACATGAAAGATTTAATAGTGTTAAAAGATCCTTTGTAAGATTTCAGTTGGGGTAAGCATTCAACCCAGTACTTTTCAAGCCCAGAGGCGGATTAAGGTAGTTGGAGGCCCCTGGCAGTAAAAGGTTTGAGGCCCATGGTTCGAAAGTAAAAAAACTGAAATAGTGAATAGAATCGCTTAGAATAAATTCTCGAAATGAAATGTATTGCTAATAATAAAACTCAACTGCTAAAGAAAAGCCTTAACTGTATGTAAAAAAAAATTAAAAACCCTACTGGAGAGCTTACGATTTGCTGTAAAACTTGATTTTTCTTTGGCAAATTCTTCAATTATTTTTACCGTATCTATTTTGTTCAAAACACCCTGTTCTGTGTATAATTCAGTTATGTTGTTCACTTTGTCTTTTTCCCCATACTACTTCAAAAATTACTTAACACGTTTTAAAACTGAAAAAGATGTATCACCAGATGCATACGATATCGGTGTTGTTAAAAATATTTTCAAAAGTATCTCTACATTGGGATTTCTTTTGCAACTATAAATTTCTAGTGGGGGCTTTCTTCGTATCTTTGTTTTCTTTTAAAAATAGTATAAAAGTTGATCTAATTCATATAGTCAAATTAAAAGATTCTGTATCATCTTTGTAAGCTTCCCTTAGGTTTTGTGTAGCTCTCTTAATTTAAGGCAATAATCTCTTGTCAAAAATACAATAAAGTGTTCCTAACAGTTTCATAAATCTCAGCTCCTCGGGATAGTTCTGCTCTTGCCCAACCACATATGAAATAAAATGAATTTCCTATGAAATTTTCCCTTCTGTCAAAAGTTCATAACCGACTTCTTTATTTTCATCAAAAAAATATTTTTTTCTTTTGCTGCCTGCCAGGTAGTCCAGCTTCCTCTTCAAATGTGAACCCTTATAAATCAATAGTTTATTTGTTCCATTTTTCAAAATTCATTTCTCAAAATTTGTACATAACTTTCTAGAGATTTTAGTTGGCTAGATCCTTTTAATAATTCACACTCAAATTATTGTAATGATTTGCTAGTTGCATTTATTCTCTGGAGTATGGTATTCCCAATCGTGGTGATTAGGAAAGTTTCATATTTGACCATCTGTTTCAAAAGGGAAGTTGCCTCAAGTATTGTGGTCTACTTTTCCTCATTCGTATCACAGATTTCAACCAGGACTTTTTTATTAATCCTTATGTAAATTCAACTAACTTGAAATAGTTTGCTTTGAACTAGACATATCTTTTATCACGTGTTTTGTTTTTTTCCATTTAACTTCATTAGTAAAATACACTGATGGAAATAAAAATCCCATCACACAGAGGAGGAATTGTGCTATATCAACGAAATTTGGAAGGTGTGTTTATACATCTGAAAGATGATTTTGATTCAGATTTTACGATAGGCGCTAGTTGCACCACTTGAGGGATGCGAACTGAGTGTACTTGAAATAGGAAATATAAAGTTCGTGAGTGTTATTTATCGTTGGAATTTGACGTAGTGAGTTGATGTTAGCACAAAATTACTTTAAGGCGATGAAGCAGCCATAATCAACAGCTCACTGAGTTTGAACAAGGCAGTATAATAGAGCTAAAAAAAAGGTGGATTTTTTCCCCACGATATTGCAGAAAGACTTGGTGGAATGTATCCATAGTGCGTGATTTTTAGCAGCAATTGTCCCAGAAGGAAAACTGTGGTCAACCCTACCTCAAGAAAATTATAGTCCAGCCACACATGGGGCATCACTGAGAGAGAGAAAACTGTCGTATTCTCCACATGGCTTGGAACCATCGCAGGCATCTATTGCAGAAATTACAGTTTTTCTTTCGGCACCAGAGTGACACAGTGAACTGTAACGAATCAATCGTTTGAGAAATACCTTCCTGCCAGATGCCCGGTAGTGTTCATGCCATTCATCAAACCGTTCATAGCTCTGAATCATTGACATGTGCGACTTCAGTGATGTCACGCTGGAGATCATTGAAGAGCGGAGTAGCGCTGTGTTGTGTTCTCCATTCAAAGCTATTTCTTTCTTGGTGCCAGTGATGCAGTGGCGTAATGGAGAATATTAGGGTACCCCTGCGAAATCAGGTTTGGGACCCCCAAGCCGTACTTTGGAGTCTCTTCTAGGCTATGTGCCTCCTAGAGTCTTCCACAAACGTTTCCTGCCTTTTTTTTCTCTCTTACCCTCTTTTTTTTTTCTTTTTCTTTTTTT
This sequence comes from Trichonephila clavata, assembly GCA_019973975.1. Classification (NCBI taxonomy): domain Eukaryota; kingdom Metazoa; phylum Arthropoda; class Arachnida; order Araneae; family Nephilidae; genus Trichonephila; species Trichonephila clavata. The sequence continues at coordinate 17,116 of BMAO01007925.1, read as the reverse complement.
TCTTAATCTCTAAACCCTATTTATATTTCACAACATTTTGCAGCTTCCTGGTTTAACTCCTGGTTAACAATATTAGTATACTTTAAGGTTAATTTCCTGTTTTTTTTTAGCAAAAAATGATATCTCCAATAAAATCCAATAATCTATCCCCCCCCCCACTTCTTCTCTCTTTATTTATTTATTTATTTTTAACTGCTGCTATCTTCTTTTATGCTTCTTTAAAAAAAATGGGGGAGGAGATCTCGAAAAAAAGTAATCCTCCTTCCAATGAATCATTTCCTTTTTCTGGAAACTGAAGAACCAAATGGCGGGAAAATATCAACAGGAAGTGGTGTGTCATCAACTGAAAATATGATTACAAAGAAACTTTTTTTTAATGTAATTATTTATGCTTCCTGTTTTTTTCCTGTTTTTTTTCTCTTTATGGTGCATTTGTTTTGTATAATTTTATTATTTCTTTTGTATTTGTAAAAAAGTTGGAATTGTTTAAAATGTAAACTTTGGTTATTTTTTTTTACAATAAAAACTGAACAAGAGGGTGGTTGTTTCCCGAGGGATCGGTTGTAGCTCTAAACCCTCGTCGGGTGAGCTCGGTTTCTCTGGGCATTTATCATCATCATCCTAGAGTTATGGTCTGGCGTGAGCAATTTTCTTTGATTGTAGGAGCACTCTTGAGGTTAATTTACATACCCTAACCTTCCAACTTGTGCATCAGTTTGGCAATTCAAAGTGTTGCACAGTGTTTGGGGGGTGCTTTCCAACAGAATAACGTGCTCCCTCATATCCTGTTGCAACCCAACATGCTCTATATGGTGTCAATGTGTTACGTTGACCTGCTAGATCACCAAATTTTTCTCCAATCCATCACGAATAAGACATCATTGGGCGACAATGATAGCTTCATCAAGAACCAGAATTAAATAATCTTATATTTACGTACCAAGAGCAACAGGCATGAAATTCCATCCCATAAACTAATATCCGGTTCCTGTACGACACATGGCATGCATGTTTGCATTTAAAACTGTGATGGTTACACCAGTTTTTAATTTATCCTTATTTCACATTTTAAATGGCTCTACTCGCGCTTATCAATTAAATATGTTAAACATTATCAATTAAATATGTTACCCGTACAAATGTATTGCTGAAGTTTCATTAGTCGACAATAATTTTTTCCTGGTGTTCGGATTTTTCCTCATCAGTGTAAAACGTACCCCAGAGTGAACAAGTATGGCAGTTAACTAAAAATTAATAGTATTTGTTTGTTCCGAATAAAATTTGGACAAAAAAAAAAGGCATGCGAAAAATTTGTACAGACTGGAACAATACTGGTATGCTGGAAGAAGATAGCTAGGGCTGCTTCACGACTCCAATCCGTGGAAATTATCGAGATTGCAATATCAGTTCAAGATAGGTTTGCCGCACTTTGAATTTATAAATGGAATCCTTCAAACTTGGGGCCCCTGGCGGCCGCCAGGTCCGACACCCGCTTAATCCGCCTCTGCTCAAGCCATCTTCTGCTCTAAAGACGTGCTCGAACCTTACTCTTCCGCATTCGACACTTGTTGCAATACACGCGCTCTAGCTATAGTTTAGAGTACAGAATGATTCATTTGAGCTTAGCAATCAACTAAATTACGATAAACAGCTCTGTTGTAAATTAATCCCAGTCATTTACAAACCCGCCAGTTAGGCATATTCCAAGTCATAATATATATAGATATAGATACAAATTGCAGTATATTTAAGGTAACTAGGTACCCTAAAAATGACCAAAAAAACTTTTTTTTAAACTTTTTTTATTTAGTTATATTTTTTGCATTGGTTACCTTTCGATTGAAATATCATTGTATGTCGGAAAATTATAGGTTGGAAAAAATTTCAATTGAAAAATGTAAGCAAATTAGGCAATTCTACCACACCCCTTTTTTGGATAAAAAAAGCTAAAAGAAGCTTTTTGTTAAATAAATCTATTTAAAAAAAAGAGAAATAGTAACTATAAAAAACGAACGTGTTATATATAAAGCAGGATATTTCTGAGCCATTACAATAATGTATTTTTTTCTTTGTGAAATGTGTGGATATAAAATTTTTTAGTTGAGTTTTTATAATAATAACTTCATGATTTCAGTTTTTCTTCATCATATGTTTCCATAAAAATATAATACTTTCATATTATGTGTGAAGGAAAAGAGAAATAAAATTTCTTTCATGACAGAAAAAAAATATTTTTGAAAAATATTTAAAAAATTTTCTTGTGCAATTATTACTTTCTAAAAATTGATCATTTAAAAAAAAGTATGGATTGAAATAATATGAAAATAAAATTACATTAAAGAAAAATATATAGCTAATGTCTTAAATTGGTATTTTAAGTTTATTTAATCTTATTATTATTTTTTTTCAGAATTTTAAACTTTAAAATCGTTTTTATCAGTTTGTGTTTTTTCGACACATTAGTGCATTCAAAATGTTATTCCTTCTACAATTATTTACCAATCACTTCCATTTTTTCTGTGTGTTATATATAATGCATGTAACACAATTAGAGATCCATTTTGCTGTAAGTTGAATACTTTTTTTAAAAAAACATAAAATGTAGGAGATATTGGCTTTTTCGTTGAATTTTAGCATGAACATATCAACATTTTATTTTTTTCTCCCAAACTAATTAAGTTATTAAATCAACCCCTAAAGTTGTTAAAAATACCCTTAAGAATATTACAAAAAATTTCAGGTAAAAAAAAAATGATAATTACAAAAGGAGTAAAATTTTAAAATTTTCCAAATTTTCTTGAAATATTTAAGTTTAAAAATTTTTTTGAATAATATATGCAAAACTTCACCTCGTATCACTTTCTTGAATAGAGAGAAACATTATATTGAATTCTAAAATTTAACTTTTAAATACATAAATAAAAAAAATAGCAGTTATAGAGATTGCCGATAGAAGTGAAAACTTAGACCTTTTAGTACTAAAATTTGAAATTTCATAATGTTTGAATTAAAATTATCAACATCAATCTTATTTTCACATCTATTGATACTCTAAGCAACAATTATATGCATGTTTATATGATTTTTTATTATTCAAATATATTACGAGCTGTACAAGATCATGACAAAATATAAATACAATTCAATTGAAATAACAATTAATATACAATCCCAATATAACATTTAAATATAACACAATAATATACATTTTATTTATGGATAGTGTTTGTATTTACTTAAATTTCAATGTACTTGATTTTTAGCTTTATTTTAATTGTTTTCATCATAGTCATCATTAATTTCAACAATATTTAGACTTTTTGTATTTCAATTATTTCATTTTGTTCTAAAAAATACAATAGGCTTATGGTAATTAAAGTAAGAAAGGAAATTGTTTAATTCAAATTTATCTAAGTATCGCGTTAAAACCGCATCGATCGTCGTTTTGTAGTTCTGAGTTTTCGATCATTGGACATTTTTAAATTAAGTTTTTCATTTATAAATTCAATTAGTGGTAAATTTTTATCATTTGCAAAGTTAACATTGAAGTCTCCACTTAAAATCATCGGTACACTATCATATTTTTCGCCAAATCTTTTTTCTAGTATTTCAGAACCTTCTTTTGTGTAAAGCATCAAATTTTCGAATAAAAATTGTTGTATCTGTCTCATAGATTTTCCAGGCGAAATATAAACGGCAACCATTAATACGTATTGCCCATTCTCGGAATCGCAACGAGCAACGCATTTTCGCCTATATCAGAAACATTAACACCAATGCTTCTAGTGAATTTAGTATGTACGTCCACATGTGAAGTAATGAAGTGTGATGTATCTTGAGTATTGTGATAAATAGCTACGTCTGCTTCTGGAACTTCGGGTCTTTTATAACTTACAACAAAGTTGAAATTCGGAATATTAAGTGTTTCTTCTTTTTTCATACGAATTTCAGACAAAAGAGGAACATTTGATTTTTTTACGAAAGCATCATTTTTTAGGTCAGCTGCATGAGCATACAAACTTTGACAATTGAATGAAAATATCGATAATCCTTTCTTGTGGGAGAGGAATTCTAGAAAAGTTTTGGTGCCGTTTGTAGTGTATTGTTTTGTAACCTTTTCAATTCTAACATTAGATCCTCTCGATGACTTGTAATCTTTTATGATGTTTATTTGTATTAATAACCATATTTTAAACTTCAACACATTAATCTTGAATTATTATTAGATTTTATAAAATTTTTAATTTCAAAATCTACGATAAAAATGTGATTGAACAACTAGAAATCTGTTTTACCACGGTAGTAAGAAAACGTCTAAGCCATTGTGAAATACTAATCTGGATTGCGTGATGCATTGCAGAGATTTAATTTTTGAAAATAAATAATACAAAATTTTCAAACGACAGAATAAATACGAAGATTTAAAATAGTTTTAAATAATATAAAATTTTCAAACGCCAAAATAAATACGAGTATTTAAAATAATTTTCTGTTATTTATTTTTTATCTTAAAAATATTAGTATATTTATTTAGTACTCACTATTGTACTGCACAATGATTCTTCAATTAAACGATTCAAATAATAATCAAATAATAATATTTCAACAATGCACAGTATATACACATTGAACTTTTCACTAAATCCATTCACTTTCCCTTATAAGATATACACAGTACTATACGTCAGCTGTATAGTTACAGATATACTACTATATGCATGTCGGTAACGCGAACGCACGAGATTTCACCCATCCAAAAAGTATCTAAGGCGAATAGAACACTGCGCGTGCGCCAGTCAGAACATGTTGGTGACGCGAACCCATAAGATTCTCCCCTACCAAAAAGTGGTGCCCAACGCCGTTAAAGAAGTTTTCACTTCAAAAATATGTTGAAAGGGTGCCAAGTGCTCTTAACTTTTAGTGCGCTTTCTCTATAATTATTTTAATACAAGTAATTTTACACTATTTGCTATGATACCATTTGACCAGTTTTTTTTTTTTTTTGCTTTAAAATTATACTTGGATTCTTAATTTGGCAATAACTTGTTTATTGTACACATATTAACAGAGGTCTATGGATTTTTGAATGCAATTTTTGTTAAATTACTTTTTTCTTGGAATGGATTTGTAGAACTTCCCCTCCAGTATTTTCAGTAAATCGCTAAATAATTATAAACATGAAGGGTAGTGGTTGGACACAGTCGTAAAACTGGTTGAAGCCCAATTTTTATACAAATTATTTTTATATATTATGAGCTGTTTTATGTGTGTGTATGTGTCAGCTATGTTTTTAATACAGTAGCATCCCTATCTTTAAATTCCAACATCTGTTGGTTTAATTTATCTTTTGTATTTAAATGACTTCTGTCTCTCTATATACTTATATGATTGCACATAATAACAAAAAGAATGTAATTGAAAACCCTTTTTATAGAAAATGAATTTCAGACATTCATTATATCATATCATTAACTTTATCTAAGTATAAGTTAAATGAGCAGGGAATAAAAAAAGAGTTTTTTTATTGTTATTATTTTGAAAATTTATTACTTTTACTTAGTTAAAAAAAATTAATTTTAATGCCATTTTTTCATGAAAATCTGGAAACTGTTTTTACTTTCGTCTCATTACAGGTTCCTTCTAAATTGCCTCCTGAAGTTGGTGAGCTGTATCTTCAGAACAACTTACTAACCAACCCAATCAATTTAAACATACACTCACTAACATACTTGAGATATTTAGATGTGGAACGAAATAATCTAAGTAATGTGGATTTTTATTTGCCAAAAGGCTTGGAAACTTTCAAATTAGCCAGCAATAATCTTACACGTTTCCTGTCTTACTTTCCACCAAGTATATCTACCTGGACGCTTTCAAATAATCCATGGATTTGTGACTGTGATGCTATCCAGTTTCTGAAGTTCTTGAAATCGGAAAGTAACAAGGTACGTTAAAAATCATGAATTTAAGTAATATTTATCTAATATTAGTAATGCAAAGTATCCTGCGTTGTTTAACGGCATGTGCACAAAACACATTTAAATTACAAAATATTTTTAAATTAGTCTTTTTACGGATCTCTGTAACATGTTGGTCTCTAATCTCCATTCTTTAATTTTTAATGACAGTGATAATTCATTAGCTTATAAAGACGGCGATAAAATGCCGCCCATTCGGTTTAGTGGTTAGCGTCGCTAATTACTGTGTCGTAGGGTCTGGATTAGAATCCCGGAGAAGGTATCTATGTTTGTAAAAGTACAGGGTACAGTACAGGGTACAGGGTAAAAGTACAGTAAAAGTACCCCTTTGCGGAGGGGAGTACTCTAAATATTCGTCTAGCCCAGGGGTGCTCAACCGGCAGTACGCGTGCCACACTGTGAAACGGCAAGAGAAATGTAGTAAAATCTGCATGACAGTACTTAGAAAAAATTTACATTCATAAAAAAATTCGAGCTGAGGTATTGTGTCAAGAATTGTAGCTATCATATTGAAGCAAATCGCCCCCCAAAATACGACATTTATTGATAAAAACTAACTATCAAAATCATTTCAATAAAGTATGAACGACCTTCTGTAGATGACGCTACGTCATAACATATTTCGAGGGTTTAATATTTGAGGGATGTAATGCACACATCCCAATACGCAATATTGCAAGGTTCCTAGTATGAATACATGCTAGGAATACATGTATTCAAAACATATAAGGTAGAAAAAATCCTTTGAATTTCCATAAAAATTGTCTCAACCAAAATTTATTAAAAATAACTTAAACGCCGTAGTTTCCTCAGGGTGAAGGAAAATGTGGGAAAGTAATGAAAGAGGTGGGAAACGTAGATATCTCAGATAATTCTAGGCGCAGATCGCTTTGCCAATACAAAACGTGGTGAAGAAGGAAGATTAAAATTAAAGAAATTGTTTAATTTAGTATTTTATACTCGGAGTTGCTGACAATAAAAGTGAAAATAAAAATGTTGCGCTGCTAATTCGAAAAGACAGCAAGAGGCGATGCATCCCGACAAAATTAGTGTCGCCATCTATATTAAGAATTATGAACTAATCTATCCATGCTTTAGATAAACTAAAAATTTTAAATTTTAACTTAAAATAAGATAGAAAGATTAAAATTTTGAAAAGTAAAATTAGCACACTAAACTCAAGTCACTAAAAGACAAAACACATGAGAGGGAATTTAATGGAGTTGAAATTTTGCACAATAAATAAATTCTATTACAGGAAAATTTTTAAAAAATTAGAAGAAAATTTTGACATATAAAAATTTATAAAAGAAAGAGAATATCAATTTTTGAAACAATATCAGGAATTTTGCATTCTTTTTGAGGGTTGGGAAGCTCTGGTAATGTTGGCCCAGTGCGGCTTGGGTTTAGAGAGAATTACCGTATATTGGAAGAACAAGATTCATTTGGGATCTGGAAAAGCCTTTGAATGTATTTTAATAAAATCAAAAATTTAGACTTTTACGCAAGATTTCATTTCTGAAAAAACAGGGAGTATTGTCTAGCTTGCGCAGGAGTAAATTTTAAAAGACGTACAGTCTTTTTAAATGGTTTATACTGCCGCAGACACCCCAAAGCGGGAAGCATACAGCAGTATCGATCGAAGAAATTATTTGTACAGCAAAATCTTGTGTATGACAGCAAGATTAATCTTTCTAGATATTAAGGGTACCAGGACATTCTCGAAAGAGTAAAATGCCAAAAATAAGACTCCTTGCTTATGGGATACATATCTTTAAAAATTTCCAATAGAGATAAGATTTTTTTTTCGTGATCTTAATAAAGATATTTCAATCATTCTGTAGAAATACAAAAATAATTTTTCAGCTCAAACAAAAAATTTTTTCTGTTTAATTTAGGTTGGACATAATTTTTGAGGTCTCAAAATGCATACTTATGTTTAGGTACCATTTTTTAAAACATTATATCTTAAATATGTGAAATAATTTTTGTACATATATAAAACAATACACAAAATATAGTGAGCCTATTTTTTAGTAAAATATTAAGATAGTTTCTTTCGAAAAATTTATAAGACTTTGTAATTTTGAAAATATTTATTATTTTTCCATTTTTACACATATAAAACTATTTAAAAAAAATTATGTACTACTTTGACTAAAAACAAAACAATACAGGTTCACTATATGCACATGCATCCTGTACAGAAGTATAAAAAATTTGGAACCTTATAGAGCAATAGTTTTTTAAAAGTGTACATGTAAGTAAGAAAAATATGCTTTGGAGAAAAAGTGAAAAAACTAAACATTTGTTAACGTTTGTTTACATTTTTGTAAACTATTTTTTGATACTTTAAGACTATTTTATCGACAAATATATAAGTGCTGTACATTTTTAGATTGAGAAAAATATGCACTATTTTTCAGTTTTAAAATTGAGAAATCGAATTTTTGACTGTTTATGATGTCCTGATTGCCTTAAGTTGGTGAGCGTTATGCTGATCCCGGCCGCTTTCATGTGAGTTGACCAGGTATGCAAAAGTTAAGTTAGAGTGTAAGACCAAAACCAACCCTAGGTACTTATATTTAGTGACCCAGGGGATGGGCTGGAAGAACATGGCGAAATAGAAAGATTTTCAATATGCCCTTGCATCGTAAAGAGGAGGTAAGCACCAAGGGCGTAGTTGCCGCCGTATCAATGATATGGGGTCCCAACCTACAGGAGCCCAAAACATGTGTAAGTACAAAATATTAAAATGTTAAGGAGCCTCAAACAAGGCCCTCAAAAGAGTTTTGGTACAGGGCCCTATTAAAGCTAGCAACGCCAGTGGTTAAGCCCTCTTGGATTCATTGACCTGAATTTTCCAGCCAATGAACCAGAGCTGATGGTTCATATTAATGATGGCAGTATGCTTTGCTTACATTATCATTAAATGGATGTTTGTAGCCTTCGGAATGTCATTAATATGAAGACTGAATAGAGTGGATTCGTTGAGAGAACCTTGTAGAACTCCCCTCAGGATTGGAAAAGAGAAAGTTAGGAGTGGAGATATTTTTATCCACTTTCATGGTATAAGAATGGTACTGCATTATACTTTATCATTTTAAGTGAGAAGAAGATGTGTTGGTAACATTAAATGATTTACTGTAGAAAGTTATTTTTTTTGGAGTTTGGTATAAGAAAATGAATTTCCGGTGGTCATATGTTGTATCGAAAAAGAGCTTTTGGTGATGGGACATGAAAACAGTTGACATATTTTTCCTAGCAAATATATCACTCGTAATTGTTTGCAATTGAAATTCAGGTTGTAGATATCAACGCCACAAGGTGTGGAAAGATTGGGAAGAAGATAGAACTTTATGGCAAACTTATAAATGAACTGACTGAATACGAGCTCTGTCCTGAAAGATTAAGGCTTTATATATTTCTCGGTGTCAGTCTTGCGAGTAAGTATAATTTATATATTTTTCTAATAATCGTTACTTGAATTTTTTCTAATAACTATTCAATATGTGCATACAATAACTCAATTGTAAAAAGTTTTAACAAAGTTTTGGTAAAAGAATTTCAACAAGAATTTAGTTATATTCTACATATGTTTTCCTGATTATTTACTCACTTGTAAATTAATTCCTTCCCTTCCTCAGTGGCCCGACAACCCAGGGTGGGCCTTGGCCTTCTACAGAAGTCTTTTCCAGGCTAGACGTTTTCATGCTAATTTTCTCCAATTTTTAGTTCTCAAAACTAGCAGATCTTTTTCTAGATCATCAATCCATCTAAGATTTGGCCTGCCCTTTATTTGTGTGACAATTGATTGTGCATTGAAGACTTTTTTTAATGGTGCGGTCTTCGTCCATTCTGTCAACATAGCCCGCCCATTTAATTCGTTGCATTTTGATGAAGTTAACGATGTCAGATTCTTTGTATGATCGATAGAGCTCCAAATTGGATCTTCTTCGCCACGTTCCACTTTCCTGAATTCCTCCAAAAATAAATCTTTCTTTCGTAGATACTTATCATGTTATCATCTTCTCGAGACATGGACCAAGTTTCGCATGCATAACTTAATACTGATCTTAAGAGACTTTTATGCAATAGAACCTTTGTTTTTCCTTTGATTAAACTAGATTGCATATATTTCCGTATTCCATTAAAACATCTATTAGCCATAGTAATTCTCTTTTGGATTTCAGTAGTAAAATCTTTTCTATTGTTAATTTCCGCACCTAAATGAGTGAAACTGTCAACAATGTCAAAATTATACTCTTCATATAAATTAATTAGATTAAATAAATCAATTGAAAGTATCATTTAATTTACATGTTCTTATAAATTAATTATTTGCAGAAATGAAATCTTTTGTTCAAAAAATCAAACTTAAGTTGGAAGAAGTTGTTTTAACTGACCATACGATGTAAGAGTTTCTAAATGTAATGCTAAAAATGACCAGTTTTAGGAAACTTTTTAAAAATAATTGACTTGGAGAGTCATTAATTTCTTGTGCATTTATTTTATGTTTATTTTAAAGATATCATTAAAAATATATATTTTAATAGTCCCCCCCCCCAATTCATAGAATGCGTATGGTGAAAAATTTCAAAACGATGGAAATATGTGCACATTTTAGATCATAACTGTTTCGGATAACGTTTATGACAAAATATTTGTTTATGTAATTTTAATTAATATACCTAAAAGGGTTTCAAAGCAATAAAATAAGTAGTACTTTCCAAAATGTTTCACACTTTTGAGAAATTCTGTTTCATTGTGCCACTTTTTCTATTTTTAAATTCCTTGTTGTGGCCGACTGGTGTGTTTTTTCCCTTGAATTATTGAATAAGCGACGTCTTGACGTCCCTTAGAATGAAACAACGGCACGACTAATTGAAACTTTTTCACCGTATTTACAAAAACAATCTTTTAAAGTTTCGTGACGGACAAATCCGAAAGTTTTCCTCGATATCGGATAAAAATATTGCATATTTTGTGAATCATCTCCATTGAAAAGAGACGAAGAGTCTAGAATAAGTTAAATTAAAATGAATGACCTATTCTTTAACGCAGAGGAGAACAAAATGACGACTATAAGTCGATGCTTTGAAGGCGTCAACCATTAGCAACGTGCAAGGAGGGGGGGGGGAATAACAGAATTTAAGGTGTTCAATTTTTAAAGGAAACAAAAACCTCTTCCTAGAGAGCATATGTCTATTAGGTTAAGCGGATACAATTAATTTTTTTCCTACGACTTAAGTGTTTTTGGGAGTAACGAAGGAGCAATTTTACCTCAATTAAGTGGGTAGGGTTAATAGAATAAAATCCATAGTTGAGATATCATTCACTTGCTTTTTTAACAGGAAATGTTATATAAAAGAAAAAGTATTCACTTGTATTTTGCTTTTTAAAGGATAAATTAAGGAAAAGTATAATGTGATATTGTATATTACCTGTGTGATATTGTATATTACAATAAATAGAAACTCTAACACACATTATTTAGCAATCAGCAGAAACATCCAGGAAAGTATTTTAATTAAAATAAACTGAATAAACAATTTTGATGAAATGTAATAATATTCAAAGTTAAGGAAATCTTTTGTGTATTTAAGATATTTATTTAGATTTCCAGAGAAATACTTTATGCGCATTGAGATATAGTTATTTTAATACTTCATATTTTCAAGTAATATTTCAGTAATTTGAGCATTTACCTAAGAAATAAAATTATTTTTTATCACTCTATATCATAAAAAAAGAAGAAATGATTTATTACATTCACAAAATATTTAATTAGCTATTTGTGACGTTTCCATTTTCGTTGAAATAACACCTATATTCATAAAAACAAGAGTTTATTTTAAATCTGGTCATTTTTCATTACGTGAAAAAAAAATCTCATTTTTCTATATGCAAAAAAATATGGTTATAATATTCAGAACTTTTAATTGAATTTCCATTCAAAATTAAGAATTTTTAATCAAAATCAAACTTACAGAAATATCAAAAATGTAAGTAAAAAAAAAAACTGAAATTTGAATGGAAAAAAATGGTACACAATATCTTAATAAAGTGATCTATTTATTGTGCCTGCGTAAGTATAGCATTATTTTTCTCTCCTTACATTGCTCCCTCCTCGCATACAAGTATGCATCGGAGCCAGGACATTCCGCGAGAATTCTAACATTGAATGTACAATTGCGAGTCATATATGAATCCACCGATCTTGTATTCACAATTTTACTGAGCGTTAGGTTTTCTTTTTTCCCCTCGGGAAATCATAAGATTTCTGTACTTTTTCTATTCCCGGGAATTATACTTCGTTTCCGGGATTTCCCGGAAATCACAAAGATTAGAATTAGTATTAGACAAAACATTAGGTTTAGAATTTGAAAGCGGTATAGGAACAGATGCTTTGTTTCATATCACTTATGCAGAAATTTTTTTTATAATTAACATAAATGAGCTATAAAAAAGATTAGAAATGCATTAAAATTATTCAGAAAATCACGTCTCAAGAATGATACTTTACAAAATATGTTAAAGAACAGTTTGGCTGTGAAAAGATGATTTGTTTGGATACCAAAACGTTCTGGAATAGTTTGTTGGCAATGCTTGAAAGATTTTTAGAAATAAAAGCAGCAATTTTAAAAGCCTTAATTGACATTAAAGAAGGACACATGATGGCCAATGTAGAGTTTGAAACTATGACGACAATTGTAGCAGGCTTAGAGGCAGTAAAAATTGGCTTAGAAAAATTATGCAGTCGAAAAACCGTGAGAGCATTTTCTGCTGCCGGATTGTTCGTCGCAAAGCTTAGAACTAGGCTGAGTGATATAAGCATAAATTGCTTATGCTTTCTGAAATCCTATTTTAAAAATGAATAGTCAATTTATTATATATTTTGTGTATTTTTAGCTCATTATATAAATAAATATTAATTTTGGAATTTATATGGATCCTTATTTTACATAATTATTGCTTTTATTTAAAAATAACTTGTTTATAAATTATTTGAAATTCTGATGTATTCTCAGGAATCCCAGGAATGACAATTACATTCCCGGGATTTTCCGGACATTCCCCGGAAGAGAAAACCCGGGAAATCAGAAACCCTATTGGGCGTATATGTACGAGGCATGTCCCGAAACTAAGAACCGTTTTGGAAAAACTTACATGAGAAGTCTTTTTTAAAACAAGATCTATTTTTTAATGAGCATGTCTAAAATTATTTTTCTACATAGTTACTACCATTGCTCAGATATTTGCCATACAAGGAAAACAACTTGTCTGTACCCTCTTCAGAGAAAGATGCTTCCGATGAAGAGAGACATTACTGAACATCTCTCTGTGGAAACTCATCATAAAATAATCTTATTGTGAACCCTCTGTTTTCACGAATTTTCTCATTTACTTTTTCAACCAAACCATCATTGACAACAGAAGGTTGCCCTCTCCGTGCATCGTCATGAACAGTGATATGTCCATCATTGGATAGTCGAGCTCACTTTTCACCCTTCCATCTCTCATTACATTTTCAACGCAAATCTCCACAAGTTAACGAGGAATTTCAATTGACTTAGCATTCCTTGCGTGCAAAAAACTGACTACAGAACGCCCCTCACTGTCGGCTGGATAGGCAATCGTCTTGAGCATTTTGAATGCCTTCTAACACGTGTAAAAACAACTCAACTTTACTATAATGACGTCACTGTACTAGCAATCAACCAGAGACACGTTTGCGCAAGTTCTGAATTGTAAAAGTGAGTGAGTGAGTGAATATTAACGTCGCACTGATTAGCAACACGAGGGCTTTTGGCGACGGTCCGCGTAATTTTGAACCATGGTCAAGTGACGCGGACGACACCTGAGCTGGCACCCCCCTCTCCTAAGCTGAATTGTAAAACTGAATTGAAAAGTGTTGAATTGCATTTACGGTAGAACGAAACGGTACGTCTCGTAGAAATAGATAAAAAGCATGTTTAAAAAAATTATTCCTCGAACTAAAATACTTAAAAAAATTTCGGCAGTAGCTTCTGGTAAATGATAACATATTCATCTTTATTTTGTAATGATTCATGTCCACCGTTATATGAAAACCAATCCTGGGCAGGAATCCTGTGTTGAAATTTTTTATTCTCATTGAAATAATCTCTCTCTCTCTATATTTTTTTATACATATCTCTGCTTACTCTTTGATGAAAGAGCTTTGGTCAAATATAATAACTACTGAAAATCCTAAAAGTATAATAAAATAAAACTTTTAAAAAATATTGCTATTTCAACTACAATATTTTAAGGTATTCGTAAAGATCACATTTACCAGTCATTTTTAGATTCGTGAACCTATATATATATATATATATATATATATTCGTTATATATATATATATGGAAATTCTTTCTTCCTGAAACCCATATTCATGTATCAATATGAATGCAGTAAATTGGATCCAAAAAAGTTTAAAATAGTGAAAATTTTCAAAGTATTACATTTGCACGTCCCACGTCAGATTTCAGGAAATATTTGTAACATTTTTAGAATATTACTGAACGTTCTTTATTATCGGTGGGATAGGCAATCATCTTAAGCATTTTGAACGCTCACTAACACGAGTAAAAACAACACAATCCGACTGTAATGGCGTCTCTGTGCTGACAATAAGACAGAGACACGCATACGCAAGAGTTGATTTCCGATACTACAACTGGGGTTGTAGTAGAACGAAACGGAACTTAGTTTCCGGACACGCATCATATATTAAGCATTATGTCAGATTGATAAATCATTGAAAGAGACATTTTCTTCTAGGTGTCACGCTTTTTTTAAAATTTTTGAAACAGTGCAAATTGTTACATAATCAAGTTGTTTTGGCGATACTTGTATCATCAAAATTAAATTGTTGGGTTTTTCAACGAAGATGAAAATTTTTAATTGTTCTTATAAACCAAACCTCAATTCGATTTATACTTTGTATTTTTTTCAGTGACCACACTGACCGCCATCAGTGTCCACATTGTGTATACCCGATACCGTTATCACCTGAAAGTGTGGCTCTATTCTCGGGGATTCATTGGCTCAAGAAAAAGATGATAGAGATTCGGAGAAGAAACACGATGCTTTCTTGTCTTTCAGCGACATGGACTTGGATTTTGTACGGACACATTTGATACCAGGTAAGCACAGTCATGTCGAGATGGCTGAAGTCGAGATTTTCTGTTCTTACACCTAAGCTTTAAATTTTAAGAAAATTGCATTTTTCATTTCATTTTTGGATACAGTTTTTCAAAGACCTGTTTTAATAAAATGAAATCACCAAAGTCTATTGGAGAAGCATCAGGTGGAATTACATGTATTTAATCAAATGGGATATACTTTATTCCTATTTCCGATTCTTTATTTGCTAAATAAGCGGTAATTGACTTAGAAGTGCAGCTATAAGCTTTGTCCATATTAAGCTAAAATTTATCAATGGCCTTTCCTATATGGCTGGAATTTCTTCTTCAAAAATTGGTTTTAAAATATTCTGTTGATAGTAGGGTGAATTAATTTTAGCTTTACTTAGGACTTTTGGGGATTTTTAGTTTTCTCTTGTAACAGAATCCTATAATTATCATAAATCCTTTGTGGGAACTTTTCTGTACACTACCGATGCCATTTCTTTCGGTCATTCCCGTCAGTTGAGCGACAGAAAATTATCTTCTTTTATTTCACTCACTTAAATATGACCATGCTTCATCGAGTGTTATCACAAATTTCCATTTTTCAGCAGCTAGGTGTTTTTCATATATTTTTCTGATTTGTTTTTCTTTCGGCAATATGTTTTGGTAAAACAGATGAAATTTAGAATTTAAACATGTTTTTGATCTTAAAATTTTTTTTGAACAATCGTACTTATACAGTGCTGAAAGTCATTCGTAGTTTCAATGCAATCCATTTTTTTGAGTCAATGGATTTTCTTTTAGGATCAGATAGTTGCCTGCGTTCGAACAGTCTTAGGATGAGGTGTCGTGGTCATTTTTTCCTTTATACTTTCAGCTTGATGTGCTTTTTTCCTTTCAAATTTATTATATTATAACTATCTTTTTTTGAAATGCAATGATCGAGATTTTTACACCGCTTTATAATTTGTAGATACGAATATTTCTCCTCGGAAAGCACAGTTACAGGATCTTCAAGCCATCTATCAATTTTAAGAACCATTTTCCATTTTATTTTGCTTTCCTATCAAAAGAAAACCATAGCAGATGATTATTCTGAAGTTTCTAATGCTTTATCTCAGAATGCAAACGAGAAAATAAATTACCAAATCGTTTCCATAAAGTGCTAACGACCTTCTATATAACGTTGTTTGCTACTAAGCAATGAGTCTTAATAATTATCCAATGGTTGGAACACGATTTCTGTCTTAAGCTATCACTGAATTAGGTTAGATTTCCTTTTGGGGACGTTTATCATTCGGCATTATTTTAACAAACTATTCATTTTTTGTGTTTGCTCATGGCTCGTCTGCCAGAATCAGATCTTGTTATTACACGTTTACTATTTGGATATTGCAAGATAAGAAAATCTTATTATAACCTTTAGTAGTTAAAGTTGGTTCCGTTAAAACATTAAACATACAAACCTAGTTTGTTTTGATATTGATTATTCAAATATTCAATATACACTGCTGGCCACCGTAAATACAACACCAAGCAAGGCAAGAGATAGCACAACAAAATTTATTTTGTAGATAACTTGTTGACCAAGTATCAAATGATTAAATTTATAGACTTCTGTGAAGTGTGGTTCCTGCCAGAATCAGTAGCCAGAGTAGCCACCAGAGTTGGAGATCACCGCTGCCACACGCCTCGGCATTGATTCAAAGAGACCTTGGATGTGCTCTTGGGGTACAGCAGACCAAGCAGCTTCCACACGTTGCCAAAGTTGATATGGTGTGGTAGCTGGGGATGTAATCTGGGTCAATCGTTGAGCAACCATGGACCACATGTTTTCTATCGGCGAAATATCCGGAGAGCGAGCCGACCAGGGAAACAGTTTAATCTGGTGATTGACGAACCTTTGGACAATGCGCTCCACGTGTGATCGCGCATTATCCTGTTGAAATATGGCTGTGGAGAAGCCCTGAAGGTAAGGAAGA
>BMAO01007924.1:0-21575 GCA_019973975.1 Trichonephila clavata | reverse complement strand
AAAAATACGAGCATAGAAAAAGTTACATTTCTACATATATCGAATTACTATTTAATTAATTCAAATAGCATTTCTCATGAACTTAAAGGGGTTTAGTTTTCTAGAGTTGTTCTGTTTTTTTAATAAAGCTTTGAATAATACCTCAAATATATCACTTCAAAACTTTAGAGCATCGGTCTTTTACATTTCACGCTTCATCGTAAAAGAAGGGAGTGCACGTTATACGCACGACAAATATACATAAAAATTAAAAATTGCAGCTAAAAAATATAGGTGTGCATTTAAACGCTGGAATTTCCATACATTATTGCGCTCAATACACTTACATTTTGTATATTTTCTGCGTGATATGATTAGCTCTTTTACAAACGAAAATATATTATTGATTACATTTTCGTCACATTTTACCTAATACATTTTTCATGTATAGTTCGCAGTTCATATTTAACCATCTGCTTCTTTCACTGGATTTTTTAATACATTCTGCTCTAAATTTTTTATTTTATTATTCGATAAAAGTAAGAGTAAGTCTCGTTAAAAAAATAAAAGTAAGTTCTCCCATACATTAAGAATAATACAAGTGTTTATGGCAGCCAATTGAATATGTCAAGGGTCAAATGTCTTCCCATTGGTGTGGTGCGAAAATTAGGATAGGGGGAAGCCTGTTTAGGTTTGTCCTCGTCACTGGGCCATGGCTCAAAATTACAAGGGCCGTTTAAAAGCCCTCGAGTAGCTGAATAGTGCGACATTAATATTCCCTCACTCGGGGAACAATGTTAGATTCATAGAAACTGCTCCTTCCAGATCAGAACAAGATGAGAATCACTTTTTGAAGTGAATAAAAATACATTTGTACACAGAGCAGATCCCTTTTCAATTGCCATTCTCACTTACCCAATTTATTCGTGACCTTTTTTGCATGTGTTTAAATAGGACATATCTCTAAATGTTGCCTTTGCATTTAACTCTTCATTGTGAGGACGTCTTCAAAAAGTAGTAGTAATAATACATTTTTTAACGATACAAAATAGACTGCATTGCGGTGAAGGCTTTTTCCCCCGGAAAAGAGCTAAAATATGAAAGTTTTGAAAATTTCCATAATATGTAGGTGATCTAATACAGGTTTTCTACAAACTGAGTTTTAAAATTCAAATTGATTCAAAATTCGTCCAACAATATTAAAGGAATTGGTTTTCCCATTTATGATCTGACCTTCAACTCTAAGAATTAGGTAAATAGAGCTTTTGAATGACTGATCAAAAATATTTGAAAGTTAATCGTTTTTATATGATAATTCAATTTGTGAAAACCTTTATAGTTTCAAAAGATTATTTTAAAAGTATTTTACACTTTTTCTTACGAAGTCAATTTTTTTAAACATTAACTTTGGTAGATGTAATACTTTTTGGTCTTCAATGTAACTATGATGTATTGTATTTTATAAAAACGCAATATAATACATTCAACACAAAGTTTCAGAAAAAGGACCTGAAATACATATTGTACCTAAGCTTTTGGAAATATTCGCACAATATCAAAGTGTACATCGGTGCATAATGAAAATAAGCGGTACCTTATAATGTATGAATAATAACAAATAGTATTATAAAACTTTTACTTACACTATTTTAAGAATGACCCGCTCATGCCACAAGTGGAATAATAAAACACGTCTGATTGCTATTAGAAAAAATAAAGAACCTACTTCACGTAGCAAAATGCGTCAAATAATAATATTAGTTCAATGACTTCCCTAAAAATTTCTTTCTAGTTCAGAATTTATCATTAGATAAAAAGTAGTTTATCTTTATTATCTTAGTTATTTTATTATGGAAGCGTTTTTGCAAAGCATGAAACCTACATACAAGAAAACGAAAAACGGTTGCTTTTTCTTTTCATTTTACGTATAATTAAATTATTTCATACATTTTGTTCAAAATTACTTACGTGAGTTAATAAACTTCAAGTTGTATCACTTTATAGCAAATGATCACAGACAGCATGGGGAAAAAGTAATACAAAAAAAAACATGTCATTATACAAAATAGGCTTTATTTGCGAAATTTAGCGGAATGAATTAAAACAAGAAGTATATATCTCAAACAGCTAAAATAGCGATATAAATTGTGTTAATTAAATATAAATTACTGAGAGAAAAGTTATGAGTTAATCATGTGTGTAATGACTGTAGTTTATCGTTGGGTGATTTTTTTTTCATAAATGGCTTTTCTGTGAACATGTTTCTTATTTCCTGCATCTATAATTATTAAATGATATAATTAAATTTAGATTGTTTCCATATGGTGGGTTTGAAGCAATTTATTCCATTATTTGCTACATTTTACATCAAATTTTTTATATTACCTCATCGTTTCTTATTAAAATAATCTATCAAATTATGATGACATTGAAAATATTATAACAAATAATTTCAATAACTTGGGATAGTAAAAGTATTAAATATATAACTGCAAAAAGCTTTGTTGAATATTTTATTGAGGTAGTCATGGCCACAGATTCATGACCGCCATGTCATGAGTTCGACTCCAGTGCTACTGAAGACCTAGTATTTAGAGGCACTAATGTACGTTTAATCTATTAAGGCTCAATGTTCTTCCTTGGCGTAGCGGAGAACTTTAGAGTTGCACTGCCAGCTCAAGTGCCGTCCTCGACACATGACATTCATTGGATCAAAATTATGAAGTCCATCGTCAATAGCCATCGTGTTGTATTTTAGTGCGACGTCAATAAAAACTCGCTTGTAAAATCCATACACTCCGTAGGTGTGTAAAATATCATTATTTTATATTTATTTTTTAACTTTGTTGTGCTTTAGTGAATTACTCCTGGAGGCGTATAGTAGTTAAAATATAAAGTAAAATATAGTTTGGGAAATGCTTAATCTTTAAAATTAACTTCAATCTTTAATAGCAATTTATATCTTTTTTTTTTTTCATTTTTGTATCTCATTGAAACAAAACATTTATCAATTGTATTTTTTTTTTCAAAAACATGTTCAACATCCGATACCCATTCTTAAGAAATCGCAAATCTGCCTGAAGCTCAAAAATACATTGCAGAACTGATGCTTCTGCAACTATTTGCGTCTCTTTCCTTATTTCAAAGATTAGTGTCAAGAGGCTCATTATTAAAAGCAATGTTTACTTAAAATGCGTTACGTTCTTATGAAAACCAGTTATTATTGAAGTAATTACGTCATCTGAATGGAATTTAGGGCTAATTTCCGAACTTGAAATTGAGATAAATAATTATCTCAATTTCAAGCTAGGAATGGTTTTTGGATTGTTAGAAACATTTATTCTTATTTCTTTTCGGTTATAAGTATCGGGAAAAATGAATGCAGATAATGATATTTTCATCGAAACGTATTTATACATTTTCATTTTAAATATTTTGATAATTTTCAAAAGGATGCACTAACAATATATATTAAGGTAACCGACTACCCTAAAATTGTGAAGTTTGCTAAAAATTGACAATTTTTGTATGTGATTTTATTTTATAGGCCATCTTATTAGCGTTATAAAAATGCCAAGTTTATTATTTTCCGCTCACAAGAACAAAAATTATAAGAGTTTTAGTAAGAGATGGATGCCATTACTTTAAGCAAGATGTCATATTTTAAAACGCGTTTTACTCGAAATGTGTTTTTTTAAATGCTCAAACGAAACCAAGGATTGCTCAAAAAATTTTGAAAATAATTAACTAAAATTTTTTGTGTATGTTCTGTATAAAATAAAAGTGTTTTAACCTTCAGATTTATTATAATCAACGTTTTATTACAAAATTTACATTCCCTTATGTGAATATAACCACTGTTTTTTAAGCAATTTTATATAACAACTAAGATAAAATGCTCTGGTTTTTGTAAATAAAATATCTCTTATCCTGATGGTTACTTCAAAAATGAATAAGGTAGCAACCCATCAGAATTGAAAATTTCTTTATAAACTTTTGGTTTTTCCCATTTTAGTAATAATAATTTCTTTTTCTCTTCTTAATTTTAGCATATTTTACATAAAATGTACCAAACAAATCTAAAAACAACAAAAAAAGTCCGCATATCTCCATTTTAAAAAAAATAATTGTCGCAAGTAGTCGGATATCTTAAAAGTAAGTAACCATATAAAAACAATTCTTAATTTTGTAATTGATTGAAATCACGAACAAGCATTAAAATAAAATAAACTACTATTTAATTAATGGTAATGTGTTTTGATGAATATCTTTCTTAAATATTTGTTATGCTTTTACCCAAAATCGCATGTCAATCTTAGGCATTTTTGAATAATCTTTAAAAATATTCCTCGTTTATTCAACAAAAATATATACACATTCATACCTGAAAGTTGATTCTATCTAACTTAGAAATTTGTGCTCTCTCCTGATTAAATTTTAAATTATTTTGAAGGTTTTATAAAATGTAACTGAATTTGACAGAAAAAATATTTGGTACTTGTCCGTTCCGCCAGCACAAATCTCGCCAAGCAGGCTTTCCTGGTGGCAACACACACAATACGCACATAAAATATTTTTATAAACACTCACATGTTTTTTGTCCTTCATTGATGTATTATGAAAAATGCGTTAATAATAAGAAGAGACCACGAATTCATTTGAAAATATGGTATTAAAAATTGTTCAGAGGGAATATTTAGTTTAACGTTTTTTGTATCATTTTCGGCGACTTTATTGCTTAAACGAACAAAACGAAAAAGTGCCCAAAATTTCATTAAAATCGAAAAGGCGACACGGTACTATCTTTACAATTTTTTTTTATTTTTAATACTTGATATTTGGTTTTAATTGTGCAATTTATAAATGTTGATATTTAATAACAATTCCATACAAAAAAAATTTTAATTTGTAGCAAAATGTTTGTAAAATTTAAATTTTTTGAAATTTTAAAAAACTTTTTAAATTTTTAAAGCTTTTTTAAACGGTTCTTTTCTTTCATTTTTTTTTCTACTTGCTGTTCTTTTTATTACAATAAACTTCCAAAAATTCTCAAAAGAACATTAATTTTATTTTGAAATTTTTTAGAAAAGTACCAAATATGTTAGAGCTAATTCCATAAATAGTTTTACAAAACATACATTTCAAAACACTCATACAAAATTTCAAACCCATACTTCAATTGTCAAAAAATCCTTAGGGTTTTGAATAATATACATACAAAAATTCAACAAGGAGAAATATAAGTTTGAAGTTTTCATTCCATGAATGGCATGATATAATATTCATCAAATAGTCTAAAACTTTTATGAAATGTTAAAACTGCTTACCATAAGAAATGGCAAAAATGTAAAACAATTAAACAGTATACTGCATAATAAATATGTAGAAGAAAAGGAATGAAAGATCAATAATTCATAATATTTACCTTATTAATAATAAAAAAACTGCGTGTGTCATCCCCGACGCACGTTTATTCCTTATTTACGGCTGTCTTTGATTATATGGTAGGCGAAAAGGATAAATAACCGCATCTCACAATACTGAACCATGCATGTATTTTATTTATTCTATTCCCATTTTTCAACTATTTTATTCATTTCATCACCACTAGGCAACCGTGGGTAGCCTATAGCATCGTCTCCAGACCGGAAGGCTTAGGTTCGATGCCCTATGCCAGAAAATATCCCCCGAGTACACACGGAGAACGTGCTCGTTAAATCAGTGGGTCCGAATGGTGTCGCCATCTATCGTGTTGTACCGAGCAAAATCGTGCTGTCACCTTAATAGGGTGCAAAGCTAAGGCTAACGTTTAGGCTAGCCTTTAGCAGCGATGAATTTTGTGGACCTTGATCTGATGTTACTATCGATCAGGTGGCATAAGCAACAACAACACAACAACAATTCATTTTTCATATTGATTCGGTAAAGTAATATATATATAAAATAATATAAGTCAATTATGTTACATAAATATATGTTACTCATAGTACATGAGTACATTGATAAGAAGGATAATTTACTTCACTATTAATATCTCTTTGATTATTAATTACATTAATACTCTCGTCATTATTAATCACTGTGACAAGAGGCTTGTGGCAGCTGAAGTATGATACGTGAACGTCGGTAAATACGTAATTTACGAATCGTGTAAATCTCGCGTCAATGGTTGTAACTATACCTAGTCGTCCTCAGTGCTCTACCAGAAACGAAATCCAAATTATGTTCTGATTTTAAAAATTCGACTAATCCCAATTCAATATCTTTATCGAAATCCATATTGAAATCACCACCATATATATGGGGAAATTTATTATACTGTTTCCCCAGTAGCTTAAAACCACCTTAATAGAGTTTACGAGGTATTATACTAATAATGTCTCGTGGATATAATGTATAATTTGAGTAACATTCTGATTGACAGAAATACAAAATGTGGCGACAACAATGGGTTTACCGTTAGGTAAAGAGCATCTCACGCCACATATATCTCCCAAATTAGATTTAGTTTCAATAACGTACCTGGTATTTTTTCGAACAAAATCATCATGATTGTCAATAAACTAATGTTGTGAATCGCGCACGTTTTAATAGTTGGTGACCTCGTCCTCACGTTTAATACCTGGTCGTCTATACTGTGTTATGCGTTTAAAATTTTCAACTTCATTTAATTCCTCATTGCGAAGCCATGTTTCTGATAACATCAAAATGTGTGTTTTTTACACAATATTACCCCGTGCATGTGCCCGGAGACTGGCAGTTGAGGGGAAAGATAATCATATACTCTCCATCCATTTTATTGATCATAATTTGATCTTTTGTAGAAAGATGAACAGCAGAAAGCCTGATAAACTCAATCACCTCCATCCGGAGGTAGCTACTGACTTATGAAGATACCGCTACAAATCGAATATTCTAACGGAGTATATTGGTTGTGTTGTTGAAACAAAAATTATTTTTGATAATCATTCTTCGTTACTTTGTCATTCAACACACTAAAACAGCATTAAATATATACCGCCAAATTTGTCAAATTTCGGTTTTTATAGTCAATTTCTTTGTCAAAAGAGCTAAGGCATGAATTGTCGCTTGGCTCGAAAACGGGTTTTCGACACCAATTACGCTAAAAAGAGAAACACTAATAAATGTAATTTGCGATTTTATTTAAAAATTTTAATTTTCTTTGAGGATTTAATTTTTAATATATACTCTCCAAATTTCCCTCATAGATAAGAAATAACCGTAATTTTTTAAACAAAAAATATAAGAAAACAAACTAATTAAATGATTTTTTGGAAATGTGTATTGAACAAAAAACACAATTTTTTTAAACCCTTAATTTTCAAGCAATTTTTCAATTTTTCAACAGAACATGGATAGTAAAATTTGACACTTGGAAAAAACGTTTCGTGTGATTATGTTTATATATGACGAAGTTATTCAATTTGAGTACGTTTTGAAAAGTCGAAAAAAAAGTTTTTGGTATTTCATATTTTAAATCACTGATTCTAAAAGAACAAAGTATGAACTTTTTAAGTACAGACTTTCGATACATTCTGATGGTAAGAAATTTGTTCAGAACGATTGAAAAACTCTTTTCATAAAAAGACATCGATGTTGCCTCATTTTAGAAACAGTCGTAAAAAATGCAAAATTTCATTATTTTATAAAATAAAAAAGTATACCGTTTCTTGGTCATGTAAGTGATCTTTTCGATTCTGCAATTTTTTTGTTTGATTTTGGTAAGAAAAGAACGATCGCAATTTTAAAATGAAGAAAAAGTAGACAGAGATTTAGCGCAGAGATCTTCGGATAGAGATTTAGCACATGTGCAGAAGCGCGCGCTTTTTTTAATTTCGCTCCTCATAATAGTTCCATACCGTGGGTTTAATCTGAAAATCGATACTTAAGGAGTAAACTCCAAAAAAATAAATACACACACCTTAAGAGCTAATTCCTAGATCAGTTTTGCAACTTAAAAAATTTGCACACATAACATGTTTAAAAGATGTTTATTCCTTTATTTTGTATTTCCATAATTTTAAAAACCTTCTCATGTTAAGTATTGGACGTGAATGAAAGCAAAATCAAACAATAATTTATAAGTAAAATACATCAATATCGAAGAAATGCAACTGCGTAAAATTGTTTAAATAAATATCCGTCATGATGAAGGGTGCAAGATGCAGCTTCGTAAGATCCAAGACCATGAGGCACCAAAGGTTGAAGTCTGACTTTTCCTCATGCCTGCATACATTTAGATGAGCATGTCGGAATGGCCTTCACGCCTTGGGTGAACCTACCAGGAGAATACACTCCCAACGTACTTCACCCATTCCGCCCAGGAACACACCCCGCCACGATGAGGCAGCAATGCAGGGATTTGGGAGAGCAAAATATCAGTTCCTCTTGGAGGCAAGCTTCC
Organism: Trichonephila clavata; assembly: GCA_019973975.1. Lineage (NCBI taxonomy): Eukaryota > Metazoa > Arthropoda > Arachnida > Araneae > Nephilidae > Trichonephila > Trichonephila clavata. The sequence continues at coordinate 13,171 of BMAO01007924.1, read as the reverse complement.
ATACATGGATGGTATGAAGGAAATCGTCCTGGTGCTGCTTTGCTTGGGACAAGCAGTAGGCGAGATGAAGCTTGCTAGGCTTCGCAGTGGACATACTCGAGGTCAACGGCATGTGGATGGTCTTAAAGTTTACCCTCATTGTCCTAAATTCAATGTGAACCAAGCCGCTCCTGCCCACATCTTGGATTGTATTGGTTGCCATAAGACCCAGCTGCTCTCAAGTCCAGCTACAGTTCTTCATTGTTTAAAAACGCACGGGTTCATGGACTTGATCTAGATCTTTCTGTCAGTCAAGTGGGATCAGAAACAGCAACAACAAATAAATATCTTAAAATATTTTAATAATAATTGTGTTGATTTCCACACACATGGGATATATATATATATCACCGAAAACAAATATATAAAAATGGGAGAGTATTGCTATTCTTGCGAATTAGATTTTTAATTATCTGAGTTATCAAAATGAGACTTACTATTTGCTCTTTAGGAGAATCCGTTTTAAGTTTTAATTTCTTTCATAACATTATCATAAAAAGAACACACAACTTTTATATCTTAACCAACTTTCTCTCCCCCCCCCCCAATAAACAATACACAAACTAGAATTTTTGCATGAATTGCACAATTCCTTCTTGAAATGATTCGTTACTGCATATATAATTCTACATATGATAGGCTCATTTGCGTGTGGTAGAACAATAATTAATTCATTTTTAATCCAGCACTTTTCTAGCACATGATCTGAAATGAGGGCGAGGCAGTTTTGCTTAGTCTGATGTCCTGCATCAAAATTGCTTCATAACTTGATAAGAAATGCAGGTACAGTTTTGATGTTTTGCAGGCTGAGGTTTCAAATAAGCCAATAAAAATAATTTCGACAGTTTGATGATTTTTTGGGTACTACGTTGTCTTAAGGTATGTGACTACCTTCAGAGCACTGTTTTTGAAATATGTAAAATTTCACTTATGTAAACATATCTTTATTTGTAATGGGACATAAAAGTAAGAATTCAAACACAGTTTTTACAAAGTTATAAATATTTTTGGAAATATAGGGAATTTTGAGTGAAATTTTAGTGAAAAATTGCAATTACGGTAAGGATTGTGTTGAAAATTCCGATGCATATATTCTAATAATATTTATACAGTACATAAATAACATCATTTTCTGTGATTATAACTATGAAATTTATAATACTTCTGTAAAGTTTTCGAAATATGTCAATTTTTATGCAAAAACTCATTTTTTTACAAAAAACTAGTTATTTTCTCACAAAAAGTGCAATAAAATAAATAAATATATACACAGGTATTAGATTATAAACTAGACTACAGATAAAACTAAATTAAAGATTCTCTGAAAATTTCAAGTCAATATCTTAAAATGAAATCTTGTAGTCAACCGTACCGTGAAGAAAAAAATTGAAAAACATAGTTTCTCAGAAAATGCATTTAAAGAGTTTAATGATATGTGAAAAATTTTCTACTGATTGTACATTTTTTACACTCACCATATTTATAGCTCAAGCTCTTTTAAATTTCATGTAAAACTTATTTGGAATTTTTTTTAATCTTTTGCTGTTTTTCTGAGAATTTTATACACTATAACAATTGTCGTTTTTAGCGAAATTTTGGTGAAAAATTGCAGTTACGACAAATCTTTTACACAAAATTCTAATAAGTGTATTCATATAATATTTATACAGCACATAAATAACATCTTTATCTGTGTTAGGTATCAAAAGATTTGTAATACTTTAAAAAGTTTTTTAAATACGCCAAATTGTATGCAAAAACTCATTTTTAAAAAAATTAATGCTTTTTTTCATAAAAAAGCAATTAAATATTTATATATATATATATATATATATATATATATACAGACATTAGATTTTGATTCATAACACAGATAGAACTACACAAAACATGTTCTGAAAATTTCAATTTACTATCTTAAAAATATTTTGTATAGTGAACTTTATCGTGAAGAAAAATATTGAAAAAGTTTCTCGTAAAACACATTAAAAAATTTGTTAACACAAAATAAATACTTTTCTACTTACAAAACATTTTCAAAACTCCCCATATTTATAGGTTAAGCCTTCTTTAGCTTCATTTTTAGCTAATTTTGACTTTTTTTTGGCTTTTTGCTGTTTTCTGGAGAATTTTGTTGAGGGTAATGACTGGCGTTTTGATTTTTGAATACGTTCTGTGTCGATTCCCATGTAGTTTTTAAGTATCATTGGATCAATTACCATACCTAAATAATTAAATACATGCAACAGTCCTAAATAACCTGAATTATATAATAGGACAGCAATGTGTGAACCCAAAAACAAAGTTTTCTTGTGAACAAAAATTTCTTTTGGTAAAATAGACCATAATACATTATTAAAACTTTCATTATTATTTTGGGTCATGCCATGGAGGTTTTTTTAACAAATCTGTATCACAGAGTACTAAGTAAGTGGGCTTTTTTTTACTTTAATAACTGAATTTGAAAGGCCTGTTGTTTTGTCTATGTGTACTTTTTTCATCGCATAATGCTCGTTTATACTTGCACCAGCTGTCTTTCCGTGTAGGACATTGCCCATGCATGGGATTTTGATTGCTAGAGTAGCAGTGAAAGAAAACAGCTATTACAGCAGATTGCATTTTTTCGAGACATCCAACATTGCTACGGATGGCAATCCCGTAATAGTTCTGCAGTTTATCGATAATTTTATCAGTTAGTTTGCCCTTTCCACCAAGTCCTTTGGTGTTCTTTTTTAGTTTCCTTAGACGTGAGCCTACTCTTTTTTGTATATGACCTATACATTCGAGTTTTGAGACACTGTTTTCCCCATATATATTCTTTACTTGTAAAAAGCCCTTGGAATCCCCATCACCATAGTACTCGGTGTACTGCAAGTCTCGTTTTATCAATGATCTTTCAAAAATTCTGAAAGCTCCAACAGCTTCCATATTTCCTGAGGATCCTTTATAGTTTGAGCATTCATGCTCAGATTTCACTTTCATTTCACACATTTTGCAATACTGAGTCATTACTTCCAAATCTAAAATTTTCCCAGTATCAATGGAAATAGCTGAGACGCAGCCATTAAGCGACATATGGCCTCTCCGCTGCCATGTGCCATTTACTGAAACACCACAAGTTGTACTTTTTTAAAATTTCGCACTTTTGTTGATGCAGCTTTTATATTTTCTTCAGAACAAAACTGTACTGCTTCCAGCAGTTTGAGTTTATGAGCTCTGAAGGTGTTTTTAGAAATGCAGGGCAAATTTAAAGTACATAGCAACTTCTTACCAGCTGTGAATCCCCTGCCAATCAATCTCAATCCAAATACCAATAAAGTATTGAGAGTGAATTTTTTATTTTCTTTACGGGTAGAAGTAAAGCCAGTCATGAATCCACAACTGCAAGACACACACAAGTTAGAGCAAAGTCCTTCCCTGGAAACTTCTGTTAGTTTCAATCCAGTTGCATAGCATTCCGGACAACACAGGATTGAAATAATTCCCAATAAAGCTTGGAAATCAATAATTCGATTACCTGTAGAACCATGCAATATAGGTTCAGGCACATCAAAACTGTCATTAGTGCTCAATTTTGCTTCACTAGCAGATGACGCCTTGTTACTGTTTGGTGCTGACTTGGTAAATCTGTTTCCATAAAACCTTCTCTTTCTAGTCACTTTTGATCTAGTTTTCGGCATTTTGAAATTATTCACAATGAAATAAAACGTTAAAATTAAATTAAATAAATGAATAAATTGTAAAAATATCAAAAATAATTAATAATAAAGAAGAACGCTTTCGAATGAACAATGTAAACAAAGTATAGACGATAATAGTATTGCCATTCAATAAAACAAGCTTGAATTAAAAAAAACAGTTGCCAGATGGAAAAAAAATATTATTAAATAAGTAAAGGATACCTTGATCTGTATTTACAATAAGTAATGAATGTTTATCTTGCTTAAAAGTCACGAAAAAGGAGTTCAAACTATTTGTTTACAATTTATGTCTCTTTAAATACCCATTTCCGGTTTTACTAATTAAGCTATAACTTTGCTTCTAAATATCGTAGGAACTAAAATAAAGTATTTTTGGAAACTTAAATATATGGGCTATAATATACAAACATAAAAAAAATTTCGAAAAATTCACCAAACACACTATTTTAGGGTAGTCACATACCTTAAGAATTCAATATGCGAAAATACCCTAAAGCCTTCTTTATTCTCGGTATAATGGCTTGGTTGTTTTAAATTTCTGGCTCCGGTATTTCTTAGGAATTAATGCATCAAACTTGTTATGAAGGAAATTTATTTTCTTTAAATACACCGAACCGAAAAAATAAATTGTGTTTGAGAGATCTCACACACTTTTTGATTGACCTTGAATAAATTCAAATTTTCATTTAAATTTCAGTCATTTGTTAATTTATAAAAGTTAATATAATTCAAAGTAATATTTGTTAAAAAGATTTTCATACCAGAAACCTTTTTAATTTCAGTAGTTACATTTATCGCATTATTCACGAATGTGACAGAAACTTTTTACTTACAAATGAGTGAGTAAGTGAATATTTTCGTCACGCTGTTCAGCTACTCAAGGTTTTTTTTTTTGATGGACCTCATAAATTTAGGCCATGGTCATGTGACAAGGACGACACCTGAACTGGAACCACTTTCTGAACTGCCACATCATCAACATCGGGAAAGACGTTTCAGCTCTAAACAGATTTATTGTTCATCACCTTTATACATTTTGGGTCTTTAGTGGTAATAGGCTCGAGCTCACGACACGCCAGCTACGAGTCCATTAACTTGACCACTTGGCTACCGTGGACTTTACGTATAATGTCAATAATCATATAATCTACTATAATACACATTTTTTTTATAAATGTAAACTTAAAAAAGTTCTACATATGTTATTGTTTTATAAAAATCTCATATCATAAGTCAAAAATAATAATTTTATCACATTAAAGTACGATGAATCAACATATTTGTTAAAATAAACTTTAATTTTTAATCGTCCAAGACTGCACAATTCTTATAATTTAAACACTTATTTTTAAAAGGACTTTTGATAACTCTCTGAGGCAATTGTGGTTAAGAGAACTGTGCAAAAGTTCCAAGTAAATCTGAAGACGAATTTCTTTAAATAATTTTGGTTTATTAAACACCCAAGTAAAGTTTCAAAAATTCATTGTTCACGTACTTATGAAACTTATTAATGATGGTAGAACAGTAAGTAATGAGGTCGATTTAATTACAGTGAATATTTTTGGCGGAGTGATGTCGCTGAAAGGTGTGATATTAACCACGTCTTGAAATTTGGCCTTGAGTTGGTTTTAAAGAAAAGTTATTTCCTCAATTTGAAATTAGTCTTGTCACATAGAACAGCATAACAGAACTTCTAAAACACGATCTACATAGAAATCCTCAGACCTGAAAAAATTAAGCAGGTCCAGTGTTTTATTGGTCTATTTTTGTAGTTCCTTAAAGATATATTATAGAATTTTCAGATTTTACAAAAACCATTAGCAGGCTTTTTGTGTGGAACAAAACCTTTTACATTCGGTTCAGAAGAAAAAGCAGAATCTGTAGATCCTGAGAGAGACTTTATTGAATGAGCTAGTTTTGTATATATGCAACTAAGGTGCAAAGACAGATTTGCACGTAGATGCCAGTTTGTATTAATTGTTTTCGGGTAGGTTGTAATAGCAAACTCCTCCCTCTCTATGAGTAAAAATGTACAGTAGTTCGTCGTTCATCCGGACGTTTATTATCCAGAGCGTCAAATATCCGAACCAAAGTCCGGATCCGTTTTCGAACAGACCAATTCTCAACATTTGTTTCCTGTGAGGTCGAAAGTAACGGGATAACTGAAAGTGAGGAATATTTGGGGAATTTAAATCGTGTGATTTGGTAAACATCTGCGCACAAAATATTTGGTCAGATTGTTTCCAAGTGAGGGGTGTATTCGGGGCCATTTTGTTGAGTTTTGAACTGCTATGGCTTCGAATTCAAAAACGGAAGCGCTACGTTTTGAACATAGAGACAAAAACTTGAAATATTGAACCATCTCGCGAAGGAAGAAAGGGGATCGTCTCTAGCACAGTTTTATAATGTTGGAAAGTCAGCAATTTCTGACATAAAAAAAGCCAAGAAGCCATTTTAAATTTTGCGTCAAAGCATGACTCAGAATATGGTGCAAAAAAAGAGGAAAACCTTGAGGGAAATAAACGATGTTGTTCTTGATCGTGCGCTCAAGAAAGCGTACAATGGTACAAAGAAAAGTAAGTGATTATTTTGCACGGTCAAGCTAAAATTGCAATGATTTGCACCTATTTTACTTTTTTTCCAAGCACGTTTCCCGCATAGGATGATTTTCAATATTTGTATAGTGTCCAGTACCATATACTGCATGGATCGAATTCCGTTTTCGGTTATCCGAACAATCGCGTATCCGAACGGTATCCGATTCCAATTGATTCGTATAAACGACGTTCTACATTATGAGTAAAAAAGAAGATAATTCAGGAAAAGTATTCTAATAATGAGTAGAAAATATCAATAGTTATTGAAAGAGTTGCAGATATTTCAGTATTACATTTTTGATAAAAAATAAAATTATTTTGGATTTAAATTTCCTTTTCTTATGATTTTCGTTAATGTAGATAGGACTTTTTCCCTCCTAGACTAGCAAATGTGTTTTTAATGAGGTATGATTTATATCTTTTTTTCTTTATTGAAGGAGGCTTTCTGCACTCAAATTATGTTTGGAAAAAGAAAAAAAATGTGAATACTTTGCATTTTCAATTAAATATGGTTTGTGATTGGGGAAAGGGATTGAGAGAGATGAGAAATTTGTATTTGCCTTATAATTCCTCACTGAGATTTATTTTAAAACGTCATTTTAGATCATAGGTTCCCAACCTTTTTTGAACTAGTGCCCTTTTTTCTAGTAAATATTTGGATACCGTGCCCTTTTCTGGTAAATATTTTGATCCCACCCACTCACACTCTAGAGAAATGACAGTGTACGTAATGCATAGTGAAAATTTATCCTAGTATAAAAAGATTTTTTTTTAAATTTCATTTATTTTTTAGAGCCCCAACTTCTTTACTTGCGAATCTGAATTACCAATTATCACAAATATATTTAAATCTATAATATAATATATAGGGTTGATGCATAATTATCCAGCGTTTATATTAGCACGTTTTTCATCAGTGAAAACAGCGTCTTCTTTATTATTTTTGTGGGGGGAAAAATCTTCTCTATTGTTTTAGAAAAATGCGTGTCGTAAACCATTGTCATATTCGCCATATTATGCTCTTTCACTTCGATAAAGGGTGGAAAGTAGCACAGTCATTTCGCGATCTCAACGAACTTTTTGGCAAAGGAATAATAAACGAAAGTCAGTGTAGTGAGTGGTTTGTCCGTTTCAAATCAGGTATAACCAGCTTGAAGGATAAGCCACGGAAAGGTCGGCCATCGGATTTCGACGATCAGGTTCGGAATCGACGATCGGATGACTTGATGGCCGATGTCAAAGCGTGGATCGCCTCTAAGAATCGTGTCCCTTCGCTCGTGGAATCGACCGTCTGCCAAGCAAATGGGAATCAGAAATTGAAGTAGACGGTGATTACGGTCTTGTATAATCGTTTACACCTTTTTTTTGTGTCAATATTATTATTGATTTTGTAAATAAATTTTTTTTGAAAAAACGCCGGATATTAAAACAGTTTAATTAAAGTATAAATATAAAAAATCTTAAAAAATATACATTTAAAAAAAATATTTTCTTAAATTAAGCTTCTGGTTGTCAAAAACAAATAAACTTCAGCTTTCTTACAGCAAATATTTGTTAATAATTTTTAAGAATATATCTAAAGGTATTTTTGAAAAAGGAAAAAACAAAATATTAGGAAACAATTGAATTCAATTTTACGTTTTAAATTATCTCTATCAGTGGTATCTATATAAGCCAGTAACATCCTCCGACTGATATGATCATATTAATCCGGAAATAAATTACGTGCTTACGAACGGAAGGTACCTAGATCGAATCACCTTCAAATCAATACCTCTGAAAGGAGTTTGAAAGGTTTTATCAGGTGATGATAGAAAAAAAAAAACAAATCTATAATATGTATATAACGATGAACCTCTCTTACACAATTTCAGTTATTTATAAAAAGTCCATTATGAAAATATTCATAATTGTAATCACTTAAATACAAACCACGTTTCCCAGTATTATAAGTCTTGTTCATTTTATTGATGTAATTTAATTATACGGATTTCCCCATTGTTGATAAAATAAAAATTCCTAGAAAGAATAGGAGTATTTTAACGATAAAAATGTGATATTATTGACTTAATATAGATATTGCCGATGTGTGAGGACAGAATTTTGAGAAATAAATCTCCCTACGGTGTAGAACGTATAAATATGACAAGAAATATTTATTTGTGTTAAGGGTACATAATTTACACGCATTAATTTTCTCAGGAAAAAATTGTGTAATATTACACAGAATTTCAACAAAAATACAAATTTTTCCGGTCGGAATTATATCTAGAAAATGAATAATAAATACAAAATTACAATGATTCTAAGAGCAATAAATATAAGTTGTAAATAAAATAATAAAGTAAATCGCAATTATATTAAACATGAATATATATCCTAATAATATTATAAATGCGAATGTGAGTTTGTTACGCGTTCATGCCTAAACCACTAAACCGATTTTGGAAATTCTTCCACTTATGGAAAGCTACATTATCAGTGAGTAACTTTGAATTTATTTTGCCCTTGTATTCCAATGGATACTATGCAGGTAAAACGACGGGACACTTCTTACCCTCCCCCCTAACGCCAAGTTGGTGAAGGATTTTACATTTTGTCACAAAAAGGAAATTTCTATAATTTTTTTTTCCACATTTGTAACAAATAACTAAAACATAGCGTAATTTAAAAACTTTAATAAAAGCAATTTTTAAATGTTCTTTTTTGTTAAATGTCAAACACTTATTACGTTCGTTTTTTAAAACGTCAAACTCAATATGAGTTTTATAGCCAAGTTTGCCATCAAAACATTTTCTCTATTCCAATAATCCCAGAAATAATTTAATACAAAAATTTTCTCAAACTTTTGAAAGAGAGAAATGACATAAAGTTCAGTGTGCAAATTGCGTGATATTGAAAGCTATATGATAATATTATATGGCAATTTCATAGAAATTTTTGATTTTTCGGATATTCAATATATGCAATTTATATTTAAAAAAAATAATGCCAATATAAATTCGCGTTTTTTGCACAAAAGTTTCACTTATACTGAACCTAGATATTTTATATGGAATTATTACTAAGGATATATAATAATATATATATATATATATATATATATATATACTATATACAACTATGGGGGGCATACAAAATAACAATAGCCAAATAAAATGAGGGGAATTTACACAAAACCTATACATGTTGCGGTGTATATAAACCTCAAACTCTTTCGAATAAGTACAAAGAGTGTACGGCGGAAGATATTTTGCGATGACTGCAGCAAAGTACATCAGATAAGACTTTCATTTAACATATCTACAACGAACTGCTAAGGATAATTAACAATAAGGTTTTTAGCGCTTTTTTCATGTAGTGGAACAAAAGCGCTATTAGGACACAAATTTCGTCTTCGTCTTCGTTCCATATTTTGTCGTACCTTTTATCTCAGTCAATAAGCAACCAATTGACCTCGGGTTTCTTGTCAATTGCTCGCATTTGAGCCCCAGATGAGCCGAATCATATTTAAATTTTCCCATAGTTTTCCCGAATTTTCCTAAAAATTTTCCTGAATTTCACTGGTTTTTGCTTTTTTATAGTGCTGATACAGATTTGTGACATTATTTCTTTTCAGCTCAATAATAGTACATTCAGAGGAGCGGTACAGTACTACTTTCTGTTAGTAAAAAGTTCATAGTCGCATTATTGTAAAATACAACATGTGAAAAACGCGCTAAAATTACTTGGCCATGGCAATGACTGATATCTTATTTCACAATGTTTGGGAGGAAGCTACATGTTTTTGCATTGATTAGTCTGCAACGAGTCGTCGGAAGTGACTTCCATGATGAAATTGCTAGAGAATTAGACGACGATTGTATAGTATTGCATCATCAAGTAACAGAATTATTCCCTATATTAATGCCAGAACAAAGTCACGTTTTTCATCAAGTGTTACATAAAATAAAATCCTGCAGTGGGATACTCTTTTTTTCTAAATGCCCCAGGAGGAACCAGAAAAACTTATTGCTAAACTCATTATTAATGTCGTCAGAAAAAATCCAGAAGTTAGCAGTTGTGCAGTGGCTTCTTCCGGTCTTGCCGCGATACTACTGGCCGTTGGTCGTACAGCACATTCCGTTTTAAAATTATCATTTAATCTTGCAAATAAAGGATCACCCATCTTCAATTTGAGCAAAAATAGTTCTCAAGGCAGGATGCTTCGATAATTTAAGCTTTTAGTGTAGGATCAAACTACGATGTCCCACAAGAAAGCTATAGAAGAGTAAAATCGGACTCTTCAGGATTTAGGATATTCAGATATTACGAGAGGAAAGGTAATTTTATTTGCTGGTAATATAAATTGATAAAATTGATAAAAAAAAACCTATTTTAAAAAGAAAAATATTAATTAAAAAAAGGAAGGTGTTACATATAAAGCAGGATATTTCTGAGGTATATTAATAATGTATTTTTTTTTTTGTAAAATGTGTCCATGTAAATATTTTTAATTTAGGAATTGTATATTAATAATTTTATAATTTAAGTTCTTTTCATAATATTTAAATATTATGTGAATCAAAAGATTTTAAAACTTGTGTTACAACAGAAAAACATTTTTTTTAACGTTTTTTTTCGAGTTTTCTTGATATTTATGTGCCATTATTACTGTGTAAAAATGTATCATTTACTGAAATTATGGGTTCAATTAATATGAAAAAGCAATTATTTTGAAGAAAAATGTATAGCTAATGTTTTAAAATGGTATTTTAAATTTATTTAAGATTATAATAATAATTTTTTCAGAAGTATAAACTTTAAAATGGTTTTCTCATCTTGTGTTTTTTCAATACATTAGTTCATTCAAAATGCTACTCCTTCCACAATTATTATCCCATCACCTTCATTTTTTCTCTGTGTGTTATAAATCATACATGTAACAAAATTAGAGATCCGTTTTGCTATAAACTGAGTATTTCTTTTTTTTTAAAAATTGAAATGTAGGAGATATTGGGTTTTTACGTTAAATTTTAGCATATGTATTAATATTTTATTATTTTTCTCTACAACCAATTAAGTTATTGTAAAATCGATCCCTAAAGTTTTTTAAAACATCCTGAAGAATATTACAAAAAATCTCATGTCAAAATATTAATAAATAAGAAGGAGTAGGATTTTAATTTTTTTTTAATTTAAATTTTTGAAATTGGTGAATAATAGTGCAAAATTACACCTCATATTGTTTTATTGAATATAAACATTATATGAAATGCTAAAATATAATTTTAAATGCATAAATAAAAAAAAAATTCAAAGGGTACCGAGTCACCTTTAAGAGAATATGACAGAGTTCCATGTGAAGATTGCGTTGATATTGAAAGCTATATGACTATATTATATGACAGTTTCATAGAAATTTGCGGTTTCGATATTTTAATACGTGGAATTTTTTTTTTTTTTTAAAAAAAATGTCAATATAAGGACGCGTTTTCTGCACAAAATTTTCACTTACACTGAACTTAAATATATTATATGGAAATTATTACTAGGAAGATATATACTAGATATTACTATGGAGGAAGCCATACAATACCAATAGCCAAATAAAATCAGGGAAATTTACACATAACTTAAACACATCTTGCGCTCTTTCTAAACCTCAAACTCTTTAGAATAAATTCAAAGAGTACACGGTGTAAGATATTTTGTTGATGCCTGTAGCAAAAACATACAGAATAATGAACACATCTAGTACGAACTGCTAAGGATAATAAAAACAATTTTTTTCACAATAGTTGGGAGGAAGCTACATGCTTTTGGATTGGTCAGTCTGCGACGAGGTCTACGGAAGTGACTTCGATAATGAAATTGCTCGAGGATTAAACGACGATTTTATGGCATTGCAGAAATCGAGTAACAGAACTAATCCCTATATTAACGCCAGGACAAAGTCACGTTTTCCATCAAGTTTTACGTTAAAAAAAATCCGCCAGTGGCACTCTTTTTTTCTTATCGCCCCTGGAGGAACTGGAAAAATTTTTGCTAAACGCATTATTAATGTCCTTCAGAAAAAAAAAAAATCCGGAAGACAGCAGTTCTGTGCAGTGGCTTCTTCCGGTATATGGGCGACACTACTGACCGCTGGTCGTACTGCACATTACTTTTTAAAATTTACCGTTGAATCTTGCAAATATAAAGAATGACCCATCTTCAATTTGAGCAAAAGTAGTTCTCAAGGCAGGATGCTTCGATAATTTAAGCTTTTAGTGTAGGATCAAAGTACGATGTCCCACAAGAAAGCTATAGAAGAGTAAAATCGGACTATTCAGGATTTAGGATATTCAGATATTACGGGAGGAAAGGTAGTTTTATTAGCTGCTAATATCCTACAAACTCTCCCAGTAATCGAGAGTGGTACACCGAAAGATTAAATCAGTGCATGTATAATATAAATAAGTTTGTGGATTAAAGATGAACAATTTAGTCTGAAAATGAATATGAGAGTGCATTTCATATAACTATGTTTGGAGCATTCAAAATTGGGGATAGATGTTTGAACGGTGATGCTGAAGGTTACATTTTACTTTCTAGAGAATTTTGTAATTTAGTAGTAAACACGGAAGAAGATCTTATTTTCCTAAATTTACCTGGTCTTTGCCACAAAATTTAAATTGTCATCAGTGGTTGTGCGCAAGATCAATAATGGAACCTAAAATGGCATTGTCAATAATATTAACACTGAAATTTTAGACGTGGGCGGAAACAAAGTAATATTTATTAATGTATACAATCATGGATACAGAGCACTAAGATTTCATATCCTCAAATTCCTTAAATTCGTTTTAACTT
>BMAO01007923.1:352490-391369 GCA_019973975.1 Trichonephila clavata | reverse complement strand
AAATAGATAGCAGGTGAATATATTGTAATTTTTTAAAAAAGTTTACCAGAAAGAAATTTTAAATAAAAAAACCCTTAAATATTATTGACAGTTAAAATTTTAAAATGTCTCCGCGGGCCGCACCTAGGTATTGGCGGGCCGCATGTGGCCGCGCGTGCCGCGTGTTTGACATGCCTGTCTTAGAGAGTGCCCTCAAGGATGATACAGGGTCCACTCAGGACCAGCTCCACCAGTGTTTTCAATACTCATATATTTTTTTTTATATTTTAAATATGTTTTACATAAAATTGATAGCATTTGTTATATATATACGATGACAGAGATTACTCAGCCTAATCTTATCATGACGCTTTCATAAAAGTTTTGAAACACTTATAAAAATAATAATGATACAAATTGAAATTAGAAACCCCCCCAGGTATGTACGTATAACATCTAATTTTTTCTCAGTTTTAAGTCGGTGCAATTTAAAAAGTTTGATTTTTATTACATGACTTGAAATTATTTTACTATAGTGTTATAATACATTTTGAAATATCATAGATAAATTCAGTTATATTTGTAATACTTGTATACGGAATACTTGAACTCAATAAAGTCTCATTGTAGTATCAGCTGAAAAAAGGCTGATTTTAAGTCATATAATTTTCAGTAGTATTCCACCTCTTCCAAATATTGTCTTTAGTAACACAAGAATGTTTTGAGCCCGGCAATTTCTCAATAGGAAAAAATTAATGAAAGCAAAAAAAGCTTCTAAGGTTTTTAACTATGTGTAAAAACACAAATATTGCTCTTAAAAATTAAAAACCTCGAAACATAACTGAACAGAAACGATTTTAGTAGTAAAAGTAAGAGTTAATAGCCATTTCACTGAACGAACCGATTATTCTCCCAAATATCTCTCTTTATATACAAAAATTTTTTCATGATGCTGTAATAAATTCATTTCAAGGTTCTTTTTAAGGTGAAGTTAACAAAAGAAACTACATCTTTTTTACAGAATGGAGCAAACTCACAGTTTGGACAAATTTACATTTATGATAGGGAGGCTTTGCATGAATGTGCAAAAATAGTTAAACGTGACGATGTGTTACAAATTTTACAGCCAATTATGAAGAAAAAACCGTATGAACTACATAATACAAGGAAATTACAGTTTTACAATTTGAGCTGTGATAGAGTTGCATAATTTGTACAATGGGAGTTGTTCCACCGTTAGGCAGATAAGGGAGGGGGCGGTACCTCCTTCCAGTTTTTAATTAAATTTTTAAGAATGGAAAAATGCTTTAAAATGATTGCTAAACTAATCACTCTCTCTAAACTGTCGAATATTGAGATTGTCAACTCTCAGAAAACTTCAAATATATTAAAACTGATTTGTTATCAGACTCCTTAACCTTTTCAATAGAATTTTTGCTATTCCTGGTGGGTGCAGTAGCTTAGTGGATATGGTCACGAGTTCATGTCTGGAGTATCACATGGGCTCAAATTCTGTTGCTACTAAAGACCCTCCGTGTAGATGAGGCCATTCCTCGCATTTATGTGGTAGTTAGGAAAGAGGGATGCCAGCTCAGGTGTCATTCTCGTTACTCGACCGAGGTTGAACATTACGAGGTTTGTGATCAATATAGCCCTCTTGTTGCTTTATAGAGCGACACTAATCTCTCTTTCTTTCTTTTACTAATCCTGCTCCAGGCACATAAATTACTTTAATAAACACTGTAAAAATTCTCATTTATAGTTAATCTTTCATCTTCAAAATTTACATATCTAATATTGATTGAATTTTTTTCCAAATGGGAAATTTTAAGAGTGCAGTCCATTTGTACGTAGCTGCATTAATTTCGGAAAGGACTTCCTTTCCAAATACAAAAATAACTTATTTTTGAGATCTGTGCATAATTCTGTTTTACGAATTTTTTATTCTGCTTATGTGATCCATTAGCACTTATTAGTAATTACTCCGTAGTAATTACTTAACAATTCGATTAAAATTTTCCATTATATTCCATTACATTAAAACTATTTAAATGTAATTTTATAGCAAAAACATGAAGAAAAATTACATTTTCAAAACATTCTCTTTTCATGGAAAATACTTCTATGTATATATAGTTAGGATTTTTCTTTACAGAGCCTGAATTAAGATTTTTGAAACATTCACATTATTTTTAGAGTTACTATTGAAATAACAACCAGGCTTCTTCATAAAAATTTCGCTACTTTATTAATATAAGTCCCACTTCTAAATTATATCTTCTAAAAAGTCCAGTTGAGGTAGGGATTCTTGGGAGCTTCCCAAATCGAATAACAAAAACTAAACTTTCGTAACATCAAGAATTATTTTGAAGATTGTCGAATTTTAGATATCCATAATAATAATGTTTTTGATAAATTTTATAACTCGCCATATTGACATCAATAGGAGTATTGTAAAGTTTTCATATGCAAGAGTATATTTTTTTTATTCTTGATTATTTTAGGGCCCCGGTGCATAGCATCCATTGACCACTCCCTGCAGAGCTTTCAGTCTGGTTGAAATGACAATTCTACAAATGTTTCACTCACGAAGAAAGTATACACCCCACAATAGCCCCCTTTTAGTCCCAAAATAGATTCCAATCGCCTCCCCCTGAAATAAACAGCTATCCTGTTCATGTTTCCCCCCACCCTCGTCAACTTTATCTCAAGGTCACTTGACCGTTTCATCTTGGAAACAAATTGTCAGAACTTCCTTCTTTCATTCCAACGAAGAGGGTCCCCTCCCTAACAATGACGTCATCTCATGACGTAGTCTAGGGTTACTTTAATTCCCTTTCATATAAAAAAAGCAGAATTAGTGTTTCTGAAGTGATTAAAATCATTATTCATGTAGCAAAATATTCTTTTTCGTAAAATAAAGTATTCTTAATGTGTATTTAAGCAGTTTATGCTCAATTTTCTTCTAAAGTAATGTTTTAAAAGTTTTGTACGTAGATTGCATACACGTGGCGCCATCTGCAGTCATTACACTAATGCTTGCCAAACATGGTGTCCAAGCATTTTGGAAGCAAAGATATATGTATTTTTCGTAATTTTAAAATTTTCTAGACCATTTCTGACATTTTTACATTTCAAGGTGGATTTATATGAGTAATTTACGTTCTCAACAAAAGTTTCATATCCAAATAATGTGATTTCATTAAGTTAAAGTACCCTGACCTTTTCAGTACATTTAGAAGTCCACCTTAAAAGATAATGCTGTACCAGTAATTCACCCACCAAGACGTGTTTCTCTGGCTTTGCAGCAAAAATTAAAAAGTACTTTAGATAGATTAGAAAAAGAAGGAATAGTGTCAAAAGTTAATAAGCCAACTGATTGGGTGCAAAGTTTAGTCATTGTAGAAAAACCCAATGGAAATTTAAGATTATGTTTAGACCCTAGAGATCTTAACAAAGTTATTAAAAGAGAACATTATCAAATTCCTTGTATAGATGATATCATTAGTAGATTAGAGGGCAAGAAAATATTTTCAGTTCTAGATTTGAAAGATGGTTTTTGGCATGTACCTTTAGATGAAGTTAGCTCTGAAATTTGTACATTTAATACACCTTTTGGAAGGTACACATTCAACAAAATGCTATTTGGTATAGTTTCTGCACCTGAGGTATTTCAGAAAAGAAATCAAAAGCTTTTTGGAGATATTGAGGGAGTAGAGATTTATTTTGATGACATCATTATTGCAGGATATGATGAGGATTCACATGATGCAATTATGTCTAGAGTTCTTGAAAGAGCCAAATTGTTAAATGTAAAGTTTAATCCAGATAAACTACAATATAGGGTGTCTGAGGTAAAATATGTAGGCCAAATTATATCTAAATCAGGTATAAAACCTGATCCAGATCACATAAAAGCAATTGTTGAGATGCCAACACCAAAATCAAAAACTGAAGTTAGGAGATTGTTGGGCATGATGAATTTTCTTTCAAAATTTATACCCAATGTATCTAAAGTTACTGCTCCATTAAGAGAAATCATTCATGAAAATGTAGAATTTAATTGGGGAAAAGAAAAGAATTTTCCTTTGTAAACATTAAAGAATTGTTAGCTAAAGCTCCAATTTTAAAAGTTTTTAGTGTTAATGATGAAATAGTAGTACAATGTGATAGTTCAAAAGATGGGCTAGGATCCTGTTTAATCCAAAAAGGTCAACCGGTATCATTTGTCTCATGCAGTTTAACAAACAGCGAGAAAAATTATGCACAGATTGAGAAAGAATTATTGGCAATTGTTTTCTCATTTGAGAAATACCATAATTTTGTATATGGTCGTAAAGTTGTTGTACAGAGTGACCATAAGCCCTTAATGACAATTGTTATGAAACCTATGCATAAAATACCTTCTAGAATGCAAATAATGATTTTAAAATTATTAAAATATGATTTTGAAATAAATTATGTACCAGGTAATCAAATGTTTCTTGCTGATACTTTATCACGAGCATTTCCTGTTAGTGAAACTGTAAGGGATGATCCTGAAATGCTAAATATTGTGCATACTATTTCAAAACATTTACCCATGAGTGAAAAGAGACGTGTACAATTTAAAAAAGAAACTGAATTAGATCCAGAACTACAAATAGTTTTTAAATATATCAAAGAGGGCTGGCCTAAATCTTACAAAAATGTAGACAATAGTGTAAAAACATAAAATTAAAAATAACATCTATATTCAAGAAGGGTTGCTATTTAGCAATGAAAAACTAATTGTACCTTATAGTTTGAGAAAAGATATGCTACAACTAATTCATGAGGCTCACTTTGGGATAGAGAAATGTAAGAAAAGAGCTAGAGAAATAATGTATTGGTCAGGGATGAACTCTGACATAGAAACATTAGTATCATAATGTGTAATATGTGAAAAATTTAAAAAGCTAATAGTAAAGAGCCATTAAAACCTCATACAGTTCCCTATAGACCCTTTGAAAAGATAGGAGTAGATATAATGGATTTGGGTAATACAAGTTATCTAGTTGTAATAGACTATTATTCAAAATGGATTGAAATTGCTGAACTTGTAAATAAGAGTGCAGATGAGGTAATAATTAAACTTAAAACAATTTTATCTAGATTTGGTGTTCCAAATATTGTAGTATCAGATAATATACCATTTAATAGTTATATTTATAAAGAGTTTGCAAATGATTGGGATTTTAATTATGCATTCATTAGTCCTCATTTCTCCCCAAATAATGGAATGGTTGAAAAAGCAGTAAAAATTTCTAAAAGCATTATGAAAAAGGCAAGGGAAGATAGACGAGATTATTTAGTAGGTTTAATGGAGTATAGAAACACCCCAATATCAGGTCTTGACCTATCTCCAGCTCAAATGATGTTTAATCGTAGATTAAAAACAAGATTACCAATCTCGAATAAATTGTTAAATGCTGAATTATTTAATAACATTCGAGAAAAGTTAATAAAAAGGCAAAACGTTCAAAAGATACATTATGATAAAACTGCTCATCCATTACCTGAATTTAGCCAGAAGATAATGTCAGGATACTAAATTTTAAAAACAAAACTTGGGAACCAGCTAAAATAGTTTCAAAGCATAAATTACATCCTAGGTCATATTTTGTTAAAAATCAGTCTGGAAATATTTTAAGATGTAATAGGAAACATAAGAACATCAAACACACCCTTTAATATAGAAACAGATCCCAATGACATAAGTACTTTCAATTCTGATTCAGAAGTAATTGTAAATCCTCAAAATATACAGAACTGTAACGAGTCAGATTGTAATGTCCAAAGAAGTAACCGCATTTGTAAACCACCATCTTATTTGAATGATTATGTTATGTGATTAATAACTTAAAGGGGGGGATGTCATGATAACTGTAACTGTGTAATGGAACTGAACTATTGTAACTGTATATATATATATATATATGATTGTTATGTGGTTGTTGGGAGATGACGTTGTCACCTGATGCATAAAATATTTAACCAAGAACTGTCTGATTGCTTAACAAACGTAACATTTCACATCTTCTATACAAGGCATAACAAGATTTAAGCTATGCTGAATTAGGAACTTGATTTAGCCCTTGTTCAAACAAAAAAACAATACTCAGTCGAAATTAAATATAGTGGCAAATATACAAATATTGAAACAGCCATCTTGCGAAATTTCGGAAAGATCACTTGCAACTTTGATTTCCTTAAAAGAGACATGCTAAATCATTATCCATATTATGATAGTTAATAATTATAGCTTTAAAAAACTTTTTCCAAGATACTTTAGTAAAAGAAAAATGTTAATTTTGCATATAAATTTTAAAGAAAATTTGTTTTATTCTCCACAAAAGGCTTATTTTGTATGAAAATAAGACTATTTAAACCATTCACATTGCCAACTTTTTAAACAGAGAACAAGTATCTGAATAAAATATATAGTTGAATCCTTGTTAACATGAAGTTTATTAACATAATTCTGCTTGAAACATCTATTTACCATGATTTCTTTTAAAAACAAGATTTCTTGTTCTACACTCCTAGACACACACACACATATATCAATTTCCCTCGTATGAAATTCACATAAATATTTAGTTCCAGACATTAAATCTCTTCCTATTTTACAAAAATGAACTTCCATTTCTCAGAAAGTGAAAAGCACCAAAGTGCACTCTAATCGCACATTTCAAGATCCTTAATGCATCAGAGCTATCGAGATGGAGTAACAAGATTCTCTGGTCAATGCACAGCAAACAAGATCTGCCATGCAAAAGATAAACAATGCCAGCAAAACAGTTTTCTGTAAAGGACTGGTTGATAAAAAAAAAACTGAATTTTCTTTAAATATTTTAAGCATTTTAATGTGAATATATTTTATTTTTCATGACAAATTGAAATATATCCTACAGAAAACACAAGAGTTACAATATTAATTTAAACTTGCGATAATATAATTTGCAAATAAATCTAAGTTTAATAATCATGGATATTAATCCACTTTTATTCTTAAAGATTTAATATACAAAAGAAAGATTGATCAGAAATTTGAAGAACAATTTAATTTGAAACTATTGGTACCAAAACTTAAAAGCTGCTTAAAAAGACAAATTCTGATTTTCTAAATACTTACTTTTTTAGCAGAGGATAGCTAATTTAGATCGAAATTCGAGAATCAAGTTTAGAAAAGATTCGTATTTAAAAAAAAAGAACACACATGCCATTCCTTTTTAGCAGTTCTTGCAATACCATTTAAATCAGCGTTTCTTTTAGTCTAGGATGGCACATCTTTCAATTTTTCAATAAGGCCTTTCAGAGTTTGTAAAAGAGAAAATCTTAATGTTATACGAGAGACTCCGCCAACCCCCTAGAAGAGTGCTGCAAACTCCTAGAGGTTTGCAGACCACAGTTTAAGCTCCAATTTAAATCCTCAATGAAATTCAATATTGCTAAATTCTACATTGATATTATATTATAAAAAACTTGAAAATGCATCTATTGTTTACAAAAGAATGTGAATCTATATTCAACTCTTTATAGCATTTCTTTATAAAATATTTATAATATAAGTATAAATCATATCTTCAAAAATATAAACCTTTAGATATATTATGGCATCTGTTCCATATCCCTCAGCTGAAGTGATGATTAGATCTCCCTGGAAGTAACGAGCATACAGCCGAGACAAAGGCAATCCATATCCGTAGCCAGCCTAAAAAGAGAAGTATTTCAATTATATTGTCCTTGAGTTTAGTGAAAAATTTCTCACAACCAACACTTATTTATACAGACACAAGCAGCACATTTAACAATCAATCATTCCTTTAGGTATACATACACCAACAGTAGCGTAACTAAAGCTAATGGCATTTGGTGCAAGTTTTCAAGAACTATTATTTAAGACAGAGCTCAACTATTAAGAAAATTAAACATTCACATTTTAAATTCATAGAGTATGATCCTTTAAATTGTATGCCAATATTTACACCAAAATATAAATTAAGATTCTAATCAAAACAATTTTATTTGCAGAACAGATACATTTTAATACACTGATTTTTGCAAAATGTGTTCTTTATCCAGTTTCTCAAGATGAGAATGAAAATTCTAGTCTCCCAATAGAAAATTGCAAAAACCAATCCAGAAAAATACAATTTGTTACATTAGGTTGTAAAACCTTGAGACAATGGAAAAGAGATGTTATTTAAATAACAATTAAGCTTAATTAACTATACAACATTGAAAATATTTTAAATCATGTAGTATAAAAGTTTGAGGTACAAGCTCAAGTAACAAATCTCTTAATTGCAAAATTTGATTAATAAAGAAATAAAAGAAAAATCGAACTTTAATCCATAAGAAAGTTTAACAAAAAAGATTGGAATCTCTATAAAGGAAAGTTGTACTTAATTCTTTAGTTACATAATGAAAGGTAATTTATAATTTTAAAGAATGTTTAGTTAATAGTACAACAGAAATTAAGATTACACAAATGGGAAAAATTTAATAAGGGTTTAAAAATGTGTTAACATAAATGACAATATTGTTAACAGCTATCAATAAACAAGGAATCAATTTTAAATCTTGAATTCTTTCATTGTAGACAAAAACAGAAAATACCAAGATTATTCAAGTATATACTAGAATTTGAACTTCAGAAAAACAGAATGTTCATTTATACAGAAATGGGAAGAAAAGCCCAATAGTGAATATTGTTCAATTTCTTTGAATTATAGAAATTATTAGAATATTTTCATCAGCATGTAAATGAACTTGCCAATGGTTTGTAATCTGATATGTAACATTAAGGTCTTGTTACTTTTTTCTTGATGCAATTACACATAAAAAACAGGAATTAGCAGGAAAACGCATTTTGCTTTTACTGCCTGAAAACTTGCCACATTAACAATAAGACAAACCAACAAAATCATGTTGGTCATCAACAATGCTACTTATAGTTAAACTGCGATTCCTCCAAAATTTGTCCATTATACTTTTGTTCTACATAATATATTTCAATTTGAAACTTGAATATAAGTGTCCCAGTTTACAGTAAAT
Source organism: Trichonephila clavata (assembly GCA_019973975.1). NCBI lineage: Eukaryota > Metazoa > Arthropoda > Arachnida > Araneae > Nephilidae > Trichonephila > Trichonephila clavata. The sequence goes on along the minus strand of BMAO01007923.1, from coordinate 382,309 downwards.
AAAAATCTAAACATGAAAAGATTAAATAATTTCTAGAAATATTTAAACAACTTTTGAACTCTAAATTGCATTGCATTATAGCATTACAAAAATGTACAGAAATTAATGGTTTGATTTAGTTATAAATGTTACATGCAAATGACAATTTCATAATTTTAAGTAATGTAATGAAAAAGACAGCACTTCTGAACTGGTACCTCATTCTCTTATAATCCTACATCATATGAGGTTATTCTTAAGTGTTGTATCAAAGCCAGACGACACTGGCCAGTTCTATTAAACATGTAACAACCATTATTTTTTACACAATTTGTGGTAGATTTAAAGCTCAAACCTACTGTTTAGCTAGAGTCGCCAAAGGTAAAATTCTTAACAATGATTACAGAAATTAGAGCTACATGCTCATATAAATGTTACAGTTAGCTTTACTGTTTAATTACAAAAATTGGCTTTCATTTAAAAGTCTTAAGGACAATTGCACCAGCCATCTTTTAGGCATGCAATAGACATAAATTTTACATACCTGTAACAAACATTCAAATTTCACATTGTTTATAACTTAATAAATTTAGTCAAATATTTTATGCTGAATTTGAATCTTCATTCAAGTGTAGTTAGAAAAAAGGCATAAGATTTTTTTGCAATAAGGAAAATTGTCAAATTGTACAGTTTTGGTAAAAACCAAAGAGTTACTTTAAATTCTAAACTCATTTGGGCTGATGTTTTTCCTACTATTTTAACAAAAGGATTCAAGACTCAAGCAAAAAATTACTATTTGTAAATTTTTTGCAATATTATCTCATTCAAATATCGAGAGCAATTTTGATATTGCCAATATATAACAAAAATCAGCATATTTTTCTACAAAATGCTATATCACAGTCTCCCATACACAAGTCTACAACTAATAGCTCATGCACAGCAAAGGTAAAATTGTGCTTACTAGAGGATGGGAAACAAAAGTATCTCCTTCAGAAGCTGCCTAAAAAGTCATCGACATTAGTTTTAATCAATATAATTTATGATTAACATCTCACTACGGATCAGATTTAAAGTAACAAAACTATTTTTTGATCTACAATTCTTACCAGAGGAGTTGACTCTGTGGAAGGTGAAGGAGTGGGTGCAGTGGAATACATGTATTGGAACAAGGTATCTATCAGAGATCGAGGAATGCCACCACCTCTATCCGACATCTAGAGAGAAAAAAACCAATTCCTTTCAAAAAGGAAAAATCTAATTGATTAATCTACAAATAGAAATAGAAAATTCACTTTATTGTCCAATTATATTTTGAATAACACTTGTTTTGAAATGTTTTCACCCATTAAATTAGAACATAAATCTTTCAAAAATACTTAGTTATTAAATAGTTGTTAAAAATACATTGATTTTAAAGGAAATTTAAAGAATTTAACATTTTATAGCAAAGCTTTCCTAAATATATAGTGAATACAAAACAAAAGTAAAATTTAGATTGAAATTTGAGATAACTGGCTTTCTCAAATTTCAGAACTGAGGCCATAACTCAAGTAGAAATTTAAGAAAAGGAGGAAAATCAAGAATCAATGTAAATTGCATACAAAACTAACAATGAAAAATATTATATTAGTTTCAAAAAGGAAAATGAACAATGCATCGATTTCTTAACTTTTGATATTTTAGAAAACAGAATTTAACAAATTTACAGATGTAACAATATTTTATATTACTTTATCAATTCTAAACAGTTTATCAGTTAAGTTCTCAAAATATAAATACAATTATTCTTTAAAAAATTCAATACCTTTATGGTTAGATCCTCTCTTCCTAAAGCCACGATAACTTGAAGTGGAGGGAAACTGTCTGCATCAGAGCCGTAATGTTCCACAACAGCTCTCATGGCATTCTGAAAAACATTAAGTTGTAACAAATCTTTCTTGTTTAAACGAATCTTTCATTATGAATCCTACATACAAGAATTCGAGACTACCTACAGCACACGATAAATGTACCAATTGTTTGATAATTAGTTTACACATAATACATAAAAAGTACATAGTAAACATACCTTGAAAAGCTCAAACAACATATGATACAAATGAGAAGGAACATACACAACGGATATATTGGTACCAGAATCGCAACCTGAAACAATATCACTAATTAGACTTTGTGGTAAATCTTAAAAATCTCGTAAAACTTGCATTAAAAATACTTGTTTTACGTAAAAAATATACCTTTAGATTTTATATGGTATGAGTAAATAAAAAAACAGAAAAGGTGAAAATCTAAAGATTCAGTACCTAATTTAACAAAAACTAGATTGTAATAATACAAAAACTTATTTTTACAATTATCACTAAAAATTTATGCAGATAAATTATAAGTGTTGATGTTTTTCAAATTTTTGGATGGATAAATTAGTGAAGCCCAGTGGCTGAGTGGTAGTGCATTGCACTTCCACACCACAGATCCGAGATTCAAAGCCCGGGTTGGGAAAGTCAACTCAGCCTTTCATCCCTTCAGTGGTTGATAAATAAGTTCCCAAGAAAGCTTGGTAAACAACACAGTATTTCACACCATATCGACCACCTGACCAGAACATCTGCTCATGCCCAGTCACGAATACCGAAATGGGCACAGTACGCCTTGGCCCTCATAGGTTTAATTTAAATTAAAGAATTAGTACAAATAAATAAAAAACTGCATTAAATTAGAATATTTAAAATTGTTTCTTTGCTCAAATCTTGTCCTTCATCTAATTCTTTATATTAGTGGTCTTCAAACTGTGTTTCACGGAACCCTGGGGTTCCACAAGGCATACCTGGATGATGCACAAGTAGCAAAAAAAAAAAAATAATAAATAAAAATTTAAAAGAAAGTTATAAATGTGGATGCAAAATGGATTCACATTTTCTATAAAGTTTGTTTTCCCACTAAAATTTATATATAAAACTCATCCCTGTCATTAAGAAAATGAAAAAATTTTATTGACATAACTTTATTTTGCAATACTTTTTAAAATTTTATAATGTAGTAAAATATTAAAACGTTTTATCTTTATATTCACATATAGTATCAATTAGATTATAAATATTTTATCTTTTACTACCCTGGATTCCACAAGAATTGTATACTCGTTAGTACAATGTTTTTTTGAACTAAATAGTTTTCCCAATGGAAAATGCACATTTTTTTTGCACATTTGCATTTGTTGGAAAAGCTCCTACAATAAAGGAGAGGGAACAGTTTATGGACCTATTAATAAATTGGATGTGTTAAAACTCTAAATTTAAGCAAGAGTAGTTCTTAAATTTTATGTTGCAAATTAATGCAGAATGCACAGTATTTCTCTAAACATTTTAATGTCATTCAGAACAATGTGTACAAGTGAAAAATATTTCTCACCGTGAGTGGCTACAAAAACAAAGTAAAGAAATAAATTAAGCTCAGAGTATGTAATGCAATTGCAATTAATCTCAATAGACAGAGTTTGACAGTGTGAAAAAATGTAAGCACATATCCCAGTTACTAAACATAATGCATGGGTAGGTGATCCTTAGATCATAGGTTAATATTAATGAGTATATATATTAAAAGTAGATAGAAGTTTTTAACAGTAGATGCAATACTTTTTTAATTGCCTTTACAAAAAGTACTTATAACATGTTCCTCTACTTTAAATATTATTTTAGGTGTGTGGAATAGGGTTCCATGAAAACACCTAGTTTGGGGAGTTCTGCGAGTTGAAAAGTTTGAAGACCACTGCTTTATATGAATATAAAGCTTTAAATATTAAGACTTAATACATTCAAATTAGTACAAGAGAATTCCTGTGACAAATGCCTATAATAATAAGCTATCAGCATTTATATAACTTAGCTTCTCACCATTATGTTCTGTTATTTCAAGACCAGGAGATGCCATATAATACTGATCACAAAGAAATCTCGCATTTTCATAAGCATCTATAAAAAGATAGATAATTAGGCATTGTTCATATTAGCTAGTGTGTAATATACAGGGTAAAATGCAAGATTTACCTTTTAATACTGCTGTAACACTGCAATTGGGATCTATACATCCAATATGTCGAGGATGACCATTTAGATTGGATCCAAATAAAGAAGCTGAAATTAAATATATTGAATACCTTATTATTTTAGCTACATTTCCACTAGATTTTAGAGCACTGTATTTTAATTTAGTATAATTTTTTTTTAAATTCCAGTATTAAAAGGTATATTACAAGTTAAAAAGTATACAAAAATCTTGCTTTTACACAAGCATAATATATATTATCTTTATTAAAAAAAACATTTGCTCTCTGTATTATATTATGTGCTCCATACATAATAAAAATAACAAATCTTATAGTAGCATAATTTGAATTATCTATAGTATAGCTCAATACATTTTTCAAATAATTTAGAGAACTCAAAGCAATGGAATTAATGTTAAAAGTAAAATGTTAAACCCATCTTATAAAAAATTCATCTAAAAGTATTCTTAAAAAAGGTAATTATTTACTTACTACCAATTTCTGAATAGATACTTAAAAGTTTTGAAAGTCATTCATCAAACAACATTTTTATACATGAAAATGGAGTTTGGAAGTCACAACATCCATGCAAATCTGCTAAATTTGATGCAAATTTATACGGAAATTAATACTAAATAATTAAAATTGATGCATAGATTGTAATATGATGTTGTCTACAGTAAACTCTCATCTAAGTTTTAAAAAATCTATAATAACATCTTTTAATGGAGAACATGAAAGAAAATACTCATACAGTATACTTTTCAGACAAATCACTAATTATTTTAAAATTAGGCAAATGTAACTGATGCTCATAATGTATCCAATACTAAAGAATTTGTATAGAAAAAACTAGAATAGATTTAAAAGTTTCAAAAAATTTAGTTAAAATGCATTCATTTATTTCAACAAGGAATCATAGGAAATTTATATTATTAATTTTCTCTTCAATTCAAAAAATGTTCAGTAAATGAAAACTAAAATTAAGAATCAGAGTATAAACATTTACCCAATTTGATTTCCCCTTTAATTATTCCTTGTATTTAAAATAAAAAGATTACATATCTCTTTTACAGTAAAACCAAAATTTGCAAATGAAAATTCATTGCCTTGAATGGTACCAATCAACACCCCAAAGAACTTACTGTGCTGATTGATCAGCATACGTATAGAAATGCGACTCATGTAAAATCTATCCAAGAAGTACTGTATACTGTGCTCTGTCTGTTGGTCAAGTTGGCACATTTGCTTCAGCTCAATTACTCCCTGGGCCATGGTTGGAACAACGTCATTATGTCTGTTGTGTATTTTCAGCAAGCGCTCACAGAAACTAGAAATATAAGCGTAAATCAATGCATTTAATCTGAAGCACATTTTAAAAACATTGCTATTAAATGGGACTGCATTTAAAACTTAAGTGTTATGTTCTTTAAAGCATATGTGAAATAATTTACTTCAGTATCGCATAACATTTTCACAAAAAGCAAGTTTTTCAAGTTTTAGAATCTAATCTCAATCTTTCCACCATTTTTTATAAACAAACAGCAAATTTTTATCCACATGAATCTTTCTTCAAATGAAATTGAAAGATTTTTTAAATACTGACTTATTTGATAAGTGAAGAATTTGAAATAAAATGCTACACATTGTATGGTTCTTTTCAAAATACCCAATCTACATTAGACAATAATCTTTTTGTATTAATAACATTCATCTAAAAAAAGTCTAAATTTGTTACTATAAATTCTATAATACAGAAGAATGCATATAATCAAAATATTTTTTAAAAAGGCAACATTTTATTTTCAATTAAAAAAAAAACTAACTACTCCAGAAAATTTACTTCTATGAAAATTAAAGCACATTCTTCAATAGAGTTTGCAATTTAAAAAGGAATTGTGTGTCAATCATCTTATACAGCTATATGATTATTTTAAATTTACCCCTCAAAAAGATACTCAAAAACATATCCTTTACTTTTGATGGAAACTGTTAACTGAATTCGAAATTAGAAGAATGCATGAAATAAAACAATAGTAATAATATAAAGAAAACATTAATTTTTACATTAAACTTACCTTTCTAATATCTTAGGATCAGAAGTATCTACAGTTTCATATACAAGGATTTCTTCAAAACTCTTTTCATACCTAAAAAGCAAAATAAAAACCCATTTTCAATATTATAAGAATTGAATTTTACTGCAAATCAATAACATCAGAGCTTCCAACATGTATAACAGTAGGCTAAGTACAAACATTGATTTTCTCCACAAACAATAACAAAAATGTTTTTATTTTAACTACTAAAGAATTTTAAAATGCATTCTATAGTTTAATGGCAGGCAAAAAATTTTTTTTTTTATGGAAAGTTAAATATTCAAAGGTCTTTCCTTACAACAAAAATTATCTCCTAAAAATAAATTACAAGAATACCAACACGATATAAATTAATGAAGCAGCTGACAGTCATGAATTTTGGTTCTAGCACAGTGAAATACAATTTTAGTATATATCCATTCACAAATGCTTGGGACTTTTAAATTATGAAAGTTACAAGGTTTCTATAAAGATTTGGTTTATAATCCAAAATTGTTTATTGAGCAGTCATTTAACTTTTAATTACTCCCGAGTCCAATAATTATTTTCAGGGCCGTTTTTAACCTCTCCGGCACCCTAGGCTCTTCAATAGTTATGCCCCCCTCCTACTTCCAGAGCACCTTCTTTCCTCCTTACTTTTCCTGTTTCGTTTATATAGGGAGGGATTTTCCAGTAACTCTTACTCTTTTCCCTTTATTTTTGCTGTTTGGATAGTCTTTCCATTATCCACCACCTATGGGCCCACCGTGTTATGAACCGACAATCGTAAGGAAAGAATAGGAGGTATGATTTGGCTACTCTTGCTCATTTCTTATATTACAGTAGCTCAAACCATCCACCCTTTTCTAAATTAATACAGCAAATTCATGAAATCGTTTTTAATTACAGTACACATTATTGTATAAACTGTTTTCAACATGTTAATTATCTTTTTCATCATTTGTCCCTTTACTATCTTTTGCTTTTCGACATCCTTATTCTTTGTTCAATCACAGCCATTGTACTTGTATAACAAAGGTTTTCTTCGAAAAACGAATGATTTTTCAAGAAAATCATTAATAACATCATTGTAATCAATTTCCATCACAATATCGTTTTGATTGTATAGCAACATCAAACTGTAAAGCTTTTCCTTTTCCATTAGATACTATGAACTAAAATGAGATCTACTGTGGCAGAGTAGATCTCATTTTAGTCTTTACTCTCTTGAGGGCAGAAATGCTCCTCTTGCGATTCGCTAGGCGGTGGTACGTTCACTGTAATTTTAATTTTTTCCTCTTTTTTCACTCTCCAATTTTTTTGCACCCTAGGCACATGCCTAAGTGGAAAAGCGGACTCTGATCATTTTCCTTGGTGAAAGCAAAGAGATTTTCAATTCAAAGATTATAAAGGGGAAATTAAAAATTGAAGATAAAGAAAAATTAAATTTTTGATGAAAATTTGTTATGAAAAATTGTTTTACATTTTACTCCAATTACGCCCTCTATAATAAAATTTTGGAATTTTAAGTTGCAGGATTAAAGATTGCTCTAAGTAATTGCAGAAAGCTAAACATTTTAATACAAACATAATTGAAATAAAAACTGGAGAATGAAAAATATTGCTTTACCAGCTTTGCACCAGACTGACTGATGGCATTCGCAGCAAATTCTCGGGAAGCAATTGGATCTCTTTCATGATGTTGGCCAACCGCACGGGCAGCTCCTTTCGCAGAAAGATGAAAGATGTCCTCTCACAGGCTTTGCGCCCTAAAACAAAGTTTTTTTTAGTAATTTGCAAACAAAAGTAGAGATTAAATTATTCATTAATTGTTTCAGTTGCTCTACAAAACAGCATAAGGGCTACTGGTGATGGACCTTGTGTTTTAAGCCGCATATCAGTCCCTCAAAATAAAGGATTTTCAGTGGCGCCAGGACTCAAACTCAGAAGAGAGTCGAAAAAGACAAGTTATACACAGGTTAGTAGGAATCTGTTTAATAAGCAAGTGTATATTAACGTCACACTGGTCAGCTACACGAGGGCTCTTGGCGGCGGACCTCGTACTTTTGAACCATGATCAAGTGACAAGGACACCTCAGCTGGCACCCCTCTCCTAACTACCACACCACACCAACGGGAGGACGTTTGAGCTCTCGACAGATTTAACGTGCATCGCTCCCCTACATGGCGGGTCTTAAACGTTGCTGGGCTTGAACTCATGCTCCGCCAGCCATGATTCGATACCTTGACCACTTGGCAACTGCACCCACGAATCTGTTTAATGATTTCACCTCTTGCAATGCAGTACTTTTTTGCAACCAATTATCCAAACACCTTGATAAAATGAAAGCATTTCACTCGCTCGTTAATGTTTTGCTTGTTGCCCACGACTTCTAGGAGTTATTCTCCAAAATTAGCAGCCCTCTGATCCCTTTAGTTGAAAAATCGAAAGTAGAAATTTGAATACTTAACCTTTAAAGTCATGGAAAAACGATGAATTCAATTCTACAAAAACTTGCTTTTAATTACTAGAATGTACCGATTTCTCCCAACAATAAAGGAATTGAAAAAATTAAACGCCCCATTGAAAAAATAAAAGTAAATATTCCAATGCAAATTTATAGAAAACTAATAGAGTTAACTGACTAAGCATTCTTACATTAAAATGTTCAATAACTTTTTTTCATATGGTCGATTCATCTGGCACTCAACTTGAGTTAGTTATTTCCAATACTAAATTTTGACTATTACAAGAAAATTTTAAATATACTCTCAGGCACCTCGAATTAAAGTTTTCGAATAAGGCCTTTAGAAATTTAATAAATTGGCACAAAGTTCCATGTCAACATTCATACAGAAAAAAAGATTCACCAGGTATTTTTTTTTTTTTTAAAAAGGAAAAATTATATTAAGGAATATAATCCGTTTTAACTAAGTATTAAAAAAAAATCTTAAGATAACGTTTCTGCTAAAAAGACCCTTGAAAGAAACATTACGACTTCAATCAGAAAGGGGAGGGGGAATATGATGTTCGCTAATATACTGAACGATCATTATCTTCCAGTTTTAATCAGCCTCCCTACCCTTGTGGTTAAGGTCACGAACTCGTGGCCGGAGTGACGTGGTTCAAAACTTGGTAACACTGAATACCCATCGTGTAGAAGGGCTGATGCACGTTCAATCTGACGAGGTTCAAAGTTCGCAGGTTGGCGTGATGTGGGAGTTCAGAAAGGGGGTACCAGCTCAGGTGCCGTCCTCGTCACTTGACCGGGTTTCAAATGACGCGGTCACTTACCAATACGCCTTGTGTTACTTTATAGAGCGTTTTCACTCCAGTTTTAATTTGAACTATCAATGTTGAGCGTCGAAACTAAACTGTTAATCATCTCGAAAAATCAATTGAATAAGAAATAATTCAAATCTATTTCAAAAACAAATTTTACTAATGCTTCGAAAGATTTCCATATTAATAATAACAAAAAATATCAACTTCAGTAACATAATTTATAATAGCAGACGATTATGTATTAGTAAATTAAACAAGTTCTGATAAATTAGGAATACAGAAATTATTAAATCGAAGCAGACGATGAAAAAATTTGGCCCGAGAACTGTATATTATACATTTCACTTACATTCTATAGCTGTTTTAAACTTAAAAATGTATTGAAGATTTCAAAATTTTAATATAAATTAATAAACCAATATTATTAAAAGATTAATGCTGAGGAATTATTCTGAATTTAAAAAAATCCATTTCTAGTTTTGGTTGATATTAGACAAAAGATTGCATTTTTGATGCCAGGTTCATTGCACGGGTGAAAAATGTACTCATGTGATATTTAAATTTATCAATTTACATATCCGGTATCCTGTAAGATAAGATTACAAGTTTTTTAAAAAAATTCAGGCTGCCTATTTTTATTGTATTACGAGACCAGCATTCATTATCGGAATCTTTGTTCTGAACAATTACGTGAATAGAAAAAAAAATAATCAGGATATAGTTCCGTTAGAAATTGAAAGACTACTGCATAATACTCAAAACATTCAACAATCTATTTTAAAGCCAATCAACATCCAGAAGCAATACGGTTCGAAATTCTCGGCAGAATTAATTCCACGAAAATCTGTAAACATTCGATGTTTGCTATAAGCTCGCGCAAAAATTTCAAATAGCATTTTATAAGAACTCGTTTGATGGCAAAAATATGGAGATCGTTCATTAACGTCACATTTTGAAGTTACATTACAACCCAATGACGCACACGAGAGGGGGGGGGGCTCCACGGGTCCAAACCCCCTGAATTTTTTGATTGATGATAATCCTCTATGTAGATAGTACGTAAAATTTAATAAAGAATGTAATTTTTATTTAATTAATGCTAATTATTAATTTATTTTGCACTGTTTTTTTGTGTGTGTTTCCAAAATCAACAAACTCAAAAGAACACATTTGGTGTCGTATTGAGGTATGATACAAAAAATGGTGAACTTTCGACCTTGCTGCCCTTCTCCCCCTCCCTTCTTGAAAATTTTTTGTACGAGCCATTGTTACAACCATTGGCAACGGTCCTTGTCATTTTGACTCGCATCAAATGAAAAGGACAATATCCGCGCTCGCACCCCACTTTCAAAATTTCCGCACCACGTCAACGTGAGGGCAACAAATTAAACGCGCAGACCCTCTACACTGCCGGTTTTCGCTGGCACCTGGACTGTTACTCACTACTCGATTATGCCGATCACGAGTTCGTGACATGACCAAATGGAACGGAAAAATGTTTGAATGAAATTATCCCAAGAGATTTCTTTCTAGTGTGCTTATAAAGTTGTTAAGCTTGAATTTTGAATTTAAAAATAACTTTTCATTCAACAAAATCGCTACACGAACTTTAATTACGATTCTAAAAATTAAATTTATTAGAAGAACGTATGGACGAATGCTGATAAATTAACAAGATTTCATTTAAATCCATATAGAAATTTACAATTTGTGATTATCATTTCTAGATTTGTGTGAATAGGTATACGAAAAACGAATAAAATAAATATTGCTGATACTTTCAACAGTGTGTGTTGGGGAGGAATACCATTGCCAGAAGTTGGGAAGAAAAGAGAAACTGTGTTTAAACCCACTTTTTCCATTACAATAAACTATCAAGCTCCCTCCCCCTCCGAATAATTCGAATTCCATAAAATCAGTGAAGTAAAATACTCCAAGCATGTCGCATCAATTAACTTTAAGGAGTTCGAAAAATTATCGATTTTCACTTTTTTATATATATTTTCTAAAAGTTCAAATATTTCTCTTTAAAATGATGCACGATACAAGGAAATAATTATAATTAGAAGTATTTTTTTTTTTAAAAACGAAGCTACTCCTTGACGCGCATCGAATGAGCTCTGCTAGGACCACCTGTGTTTCCTCTTGCATAAGATTCTGATGAGCTCAAATACATATGATGTTCAAATGGAAAAATTAGAGTGAATTGGACATATCCAAAAGTGTATGGGTCGACATCTTTTGGGTCTTAAACGCAAAAACAGAAGGAAAAAAAAAGTTGGACGATGGAAAAAACCTAAGTGATCGTAACCGACTCACCAATATTTTATTTACACACCATGAGCTCTTAGGGTAGTTTATTTTCATCTGTCTTCAAACGAGATCCCTCAACATAGACTGTGTCCCGAGGATATAAATTCATGGTGCTATTTTCAAAAGGTAGAAACTGAATGTAACGAATGGCATCATGATCATAAACGCATACACACCTGCTGCATACGAAAATGAATTAAATGAAGCCAATTTTTAGAGATCTAGGTGATCCTATGTTATAAAGAAAATGTTTACACAGAAAGACTCAGAAACCAAAGTCAGTTAATAATACCATATGGTAGTGATTCCAAAATGTACATTTGTGGAATTAAAAACTCTAAAATTAGGGGTAAATATGGCTTTGCTACGAGTCATGTAGCAAAATTAATGATCTTAAAACATTGTAATATTGAACCAAGTTATAACTGTATGCGTCATGCTTCAAAAAATTAGATACATGTAGGATTCGTGTAGCCCAACAAACATCTTGAGATCCCCCCCCCCCAAAGAGCTAAATTGTTATAAATAATGAAAAGAAATAAAGGAGTTTTGTAGGAGCAGAGCGTAAAGAAAATGCTTCATGTTCTTCTGGAAAGTACTAAAAAAGTTAAAAGCTCAAAAATTACGAATTTTTACTTTAATGTAATTTTCTCAAATGTATTTTTCGCTTTATGTTCTTTTTTCTCAAAAACTACTTACTACATAAGGCTTAAATTTTCAGTGAGCATACTTTTCACATGCTTACACATTTTAATGGAGGGAATTAAATACATCAAGCAAACTTTTTTTAGATAGCGCTTTTTTTAAACTAAAAATTTTAGGTAAAAAATTAGACATTTTTAAAAAATTCATAATTATTTAAATTTTTAAGAAGACACGGCAAAACCCCTTCGTTAAAGTTTTATTGATAGTACACATAACCTACTGTAAAAATTTTATCAATTAGAAGAAAGTAGTTTGAGAAAAAGGTACATAAACTTACGCAATTTAACATGAGATCCTATGGACGTGCCAGACCCAGACCCCCCCCCCTCCCCTTAAATTTTAAGGAAATGTATACATCAGAAAATATTCATACTAAATGAAGTATTAAAAAGTACAATTTCAGAAAACTTTAGAAAGACAATATGGAAGATTCATTCACAAGTTACAACTTTCGTTCGCAATTCAGCCCAAGCTAAAGTTTGCTCCCAATATTATTTTTAAAAATTTAACATATTAATCATTATATTTGGAATGCAAATTTTAAAAAGACTAAAATCTGTTAAAAAATAATATATTCTTAGATTCCAAGGCTTTTTAAGTATAAAGTTTACTATCCAGCAGCTGGATTTTAACACCCTTTATTAGCTTCACTAGTATGTAACGGAATCTTTGAACTCAAATTTTACCCACTTTTAAAGGTTAGATTAATTCGAAATTTTGCTCATTTTCCAGGACCGATGGCAAAACAATAACTTAATTTTGTTCCAGTGTCCTGTTCAGGATCAACAGGATTAACGATTTCCCATTTTCAGATCCCATTCGGCGACTAATTTCATACCCCATTTCCAGATTTGGCGACTAAAAGATTAAGCTACAACTTAGTTCGATTAACTATAAAAGAGTGTTTAGTTTTCTTAAACTATAATTTTTTTTAAAAAACCTTTACAGCTTTAATACCCAGAAAGACAAATGAGCTTCCCTCACATTTGCACACACACAACAACTTCAATATAAATCGAAGAATTTCTTTAAAAAAAATCTCTAGAGATTTCATCATTTTTAAAACGGAATTTCAGCTCAGTAAAAAGAATATGGTAACTAATTAGTCTACTCATTTTAAAGGCAAGATACGCCTTTATTTCCCGTTTGTCTGGTGCAGGTCTTCAAACTGTGTTCCACAAGGCAAACCCAAGTGTTCCACGAATCAATAAAAATTCGAAAAAGAAAATTATAAATGTATATGCAAAATAGATTCTCATTCTCTATGAAGTTTGTATGACCATAAGTATCCAAAGTTCATCCAAGTCATTAAAACCGAGAAAAATTCTCTTTATTAAAATTACTTTGCGATATTTTTTTTAACTTTTATTATATAAAAGAATATTAAAGCAATTTTTTTCTTTATATGTACTACCTGTTAGACTGAATATTCCCGGGGGTTCAACAAAATAATTTTATACTCGTTAGTACAATGTTTTGCAAAACTATTTTTCTAATGGAAAATGCATTTTGTTCAGTTTGCCAAAAAAATACCTATAATGAAGGAGAAAGAACAACTTTTCTGTAGATCCACAAATTCGACATTAAAATCCAAATTTGAGCAAGAATAGCTAAATTTTAGGTTGCAGATTCATGCAAAATACAAATGATTTATTCCAAAGCTTTAATATTTTAATGTCATTCAGAGGTATGCATTTCAGAGAAAAACATTTCTCAGTGTATCTGTGGGCAACAAAAACAAAATATAAAAAGAAATGAAACACTGAATATGAAATGCGATTGTAGATTATTTCAATAGACCAAGACTTCTACGGTTTGTAGAAAAAAAATGCAAGCACAAAATCCAGCAACTAAATATAATGCATGGGTTTGATCATAAGTTATTAATGAGAAAAAATTATATTAAGAAACTACAATAAACTTTAATAAAAAAAAATACAGTACCTTTTTAAAACTGTCTTTACATGAAATACCTATATTGTTTTGATCTACTTTAAATATTATTAATACGCTTTTATAAGTTTCACTTGTATGTAACGGAATCTTTGAACTATTTTTACCCACTTTAAAAGGTCAGACTTATTCGAAATTTTGTGCACTTATTAAGGACCGATGACAATACAATAATTTCATAATTTTGTTCCATCAGGACAGCAGGAATAACGATTATTCAGATTTGGCGACTAAATCCATATTCCATTTTCAGATTTGGCGACAAAAAGATTAAGGTGCAACCCTAAAAACGAATACACTTGTGATTAATAGAAATAAAACAAAGTGTTCTCTTTATGTGAGAAAAGGAAGGGTTGGTGTGCCGTCAGCAATTTCTTACCATAATACCAATTGTCTAGTTTTTCTGAAAATGGAAATAAAAAGACTCGTGCATGTGAAAAAAATTAATTTATGCTCTAACTGCTAAATATTTTTATAAAGCAATACATTTAGAAGTGTTGATACGAATTAACATTATAGCAATACGTTTAAAAAGGTGATCATTCTAGCTCCAAATATCAAAATAAAGGATAAATTCAACAATGAATAAATGGCAATTTAACTAAAAAAAACACGCTTTTATAGTAAATCGAACTAAAAAGTAAAAAAATAATTCTTAATATAAGAATAAAATGATTGACGAGAAAATTAATGTCATTGGGATAAAAGCGTGGGATGCTTTTTCTACCTTTTTACCCTAACTCAGCATTTCGGAATAGAACTAGTAAAAGAAATTATAACAATTAATATAGATCACCCCACGCTTTTATCCCAAAGACATTAATTTTCTCGTTAATCATTTTGTTCTTTTTCAGAATTATTTTACTTTTTAGATCGATTCACTAAAAAAGCGAGTTTAGTTGTTTTTAATTATAAAAATTATAATTTATTTTAAAATGTATTTTTTTAAGTATTTGTGGAATGGGGGTTTCCTGAAAACACCTTAAGGATTCTAAAGGTTCCGAGAGTTAAAAGTTTGAAGACCACTGGTCTAGTGCAATAAGAGTTTTTCCACTCCAATTCCGTTAATTATAGTTTATTCATATTCCATTAGTGCATATTGCATAAACTCTGAGGCTAATTTTTCAGGGGACAATATACGGAACAGCAAAAGCTTGGAAAACACATAAGGTAACGATAGAGATATATATATTATTACAGGAGGTTCTCGGTTAGCAACAATCCGAAGGTGAAAGGAATGAAGTTTTAACAAGGCTTGTAGAATCATCTATCTCCGAATTGAGAAGTCCTTGAAATGACACCGGCTTTGAAAAGGAAAGCACAGGAAACAAATAATAAAAAGGCAATTCAACGTCATGCGACGTCATATAGCTAAATGAAAGTGCCATATGACAGAATTAGAGAACTACTACTACTCCTAACATTTTACCGTTCGGCGAACATTATTTTACGGTTGGTTGATTATTTTGTATCAAATGAGGGAGGGAAGAGTAGATTGATTAAGAGGGAGAAAAAATTTCGCAATCCGTTTCATATCCTTATTAGCAAGTGGGATTTTTTTTTTTTTGAAAGATTCACGGAGTCAGAGGAAAACAAACTGGTAAAAAAAAAAATTTAATTTGTTTTTAGCCATAAGTATTTTTGTATTATTTCACAAAATTCGCGCGCGAAAGCGTCAAGTTAAAAAGAAACTCCGCGAGTTATATATAAAAACTAATATAAAAGTTATATCTCAATGGGAATAAAAATACTTTAAACTCGTATCAGAAAGGAAAAATCTCTAGTTTATCTTCATTAAAAATGCAAAACCTTTTTTCAAAAAAGCTTCGATTTTCCCCCCCCTAACTATTGCTATTAGTCGTAAAAAACCTGATGTGCGTAAAAAACTTGAAGTGCGTTTTCGAATCAAAGCAATACTTATCTTTTAAAAATAGTTGAATTTAAAATTTACAAATTTTTATATATATAAGGATTTTTCAACAAACATTCATAAAAAGTATCTTACGATTATCAATCATGTCATAAAACCCATACCAATTTTTGTTTCACATTGTTCGATGTTCAAGGGAACCAGGACATCATGCACATTCAAAAAAATCGCTTTTTCAATTATAGTATTAAGAAATAGTGCATATTTTTCTAAATCGAAAAATGTACAACACTTGCACGTTCGTTGATAAAATAACCTTATAAAATATCAAAAATTGATAAACATAAGCAAACGTTTATTATACGTTTCGTTTTTTCCACTTTTTCTCCAAAGCATAATTTTTTTGCTTTGAGATACACTGTAAAGAAAAACTATTGCACCAAATGATTCCAATTTTTTTGTACTTCTACACAGGATACCTGTGCATATAGTTAACCCGTTTCTTTCAATCGAAGTAGTACATAGTTTTTTAAAAAATAGATTTTTGTATAAAAAAGGGTGAGGGGGAATAGAAATTCAGTTTTGCAAAAAAAAATTTTAACGAAAACCTATCTTAATATTTTACTCAGATGGGTTCACTAAATTTTATGCATCGTTTTATGTACGTGTAAAAAATATTTTTCATATTTAAGAGATACTTTTTGAAATGGTACCTAAACATAAGATTGTATTGCGAGATCTGAAAAATTATGCTCAACTTGAATTGAACAGAAGAAGAGCTTTAAAAAATTTTGTATTTCTACAGAATGATTAAAATATCTTTATTAAAATCACAAAAAATCTAATCTAAGCTCTATTGGAAATTTTCAAAAATACATGACCCATAAACAGTCTTATTTTGGGCATTTTACTCTTTCGAGCATGTCCTGGTACCCTTAAATTACTTTCCATGCGCATCCCGACAATTATTAAAGTATATAAAAATCCCCTCATGATTTAAAGTCTGTCTTTAAAAAGTTAAGTGGTTAGCTTTTTGTGGTATTTTGAGCACAAAAACAGTTTTACGTAATACATATATATATATATAGGGGTACAACCGAAAATTTTGCGTAAAACTTTAAATCGGATTCTTATAAATCATACAACGTCACCCTTAAAAAGTTGTTCTTTTCAACGCACTGAATTTATTTTTTAGTGAGCACATTTATAAACCCCGTGCACTACAAAGTATCACACGGGCGCTTACAGAAGTAAGCGTGAAGCACGTATCACAAAGGAAAGAAGGAATTTTAAAGTCATGAAGGATTAATTTCTTTGAGATTCATTCACCCCCCCCCCTTTAAATTGAAAAAGCGTCGACACATTCAAAATGATTTAAATGGCAGAAATTCCCTTGAAAAATGTAGATTTCAATGTAACTTTAATGACAAGAACATCAAATGACAGGTGTATATTCAAAATTCTTTCTCTCACTTTCAAGGTTTTCATGCCCATATTTCGTCGACTTAAAGGATTTTCTGTTACCAAGGTCACATTTGCCCAATCCGCTCGGATCAAGTCTTAAATGAATACAATATTTGAAAAATGCCACGAGATAACATGGACATGAAGCAGTTTTCATCGATTTATGAAGACTTAATTCACGTATTTAGTACGTATACAATTAAGACATTTGGCCTCTTAAAACCTTTAAAATATAAATCCTACGTTTTTTTAAACTTTAAATTTAGGTTTAAAATTAAATAAAATCGATACTTCATTACTTCAATTAATCTCCAGATTTATGCTTATTTTACAGATTTGGAGTAACCTGAATAACAAAAGCTCTGAACTCTTATCAAATTATCATACATACATATTCCTTAAAAATTAAGAACTTTTAAGCAACTCTATTTTTCATCCTTCCCTTTCACAACTTACAGTTCTTATTTCCAATTCAAGAGCGATTTTAGCATATTTTCCGTGGTTTTTACAAATATTAGCTAGACCAGTGGTCTTCAAACGTGGTAGACTCGAGGAACCCTTAGAACTATGTTTTCAGGGAACTTAACCCCATCCTTACGAGAATATTTTAAAACATCAGGCAACTCTACATCAAACAGTTATAGGTACTTTATGTACAGACAATTAAAGAAAAGTATTGGATATTTAAAAAATTTTTAAATATTTTTTATAAAAATTAAAAATTAAGTTTAAAGTGTTTTGTGAAATATTAAGACTCAAAATCGTTATTTTCCTGTTAAAGCTGCTAATTCTGCTTGGTTTCGACGTCACTGCATATATTGAAATAAATTATCTATTTAATAATTCTGCATCGTCATTCCAAATTTTGTTGATGTCAGAATTTTTTTAAATATATTTAAAAAGGAACATTTTGCATTGCGAATTGAAAATATCCAATTTCCTAAAAGGAAAAAAAACTAAGATATTTGTATAAACTCAACTCAGTGGCGCAACTGCCCATGAAGGCCAAGGCCTACTGTGCCCAACAGTGGCGTAACGAAGAACATTTTGGCCCCCCTGCATAGTCAGGTTTTGGGCCCCAGGTTGGAGAGTAGGTACTTGGCAGGTGTCAGGCTTTGAAACCCCCTAGAATCCTCCCCCCCCCGCAATGCGGGGGTGTACGTTACGCCACTGGTGCCCAACTCAGTATACGCGACCTTGGGCCCTGAGGTGCATGAGCAGATGTTCCGGTCAGGTGGTAAGTAATGTGAAACACCCAGTGTCAAGTTCCCAAGCAAGCCTGGTGCTCATTTTGTCGGCCCACTGAAGGAATGAAAGCCTGAGTCAACCTTGCCCACAGCCCAGGGTTTGAACCTCGGACCTGTGGTGTGGAAGCGCGATGCCCTAACCACTCAGCCACTCGTCTTCTAAGATATTTGTATTCTTTTGATTAAAATGTCTTAACTTCGTAAACACTTTCACGACTTTTACAAAATTTTAAGATTTATTTTTATCCAAACGATATTTATATTAATTTTTACACAAACAAATTGCCTTTCAGAATTCGATCTTTTACAAAAATTAAAAATTTTGATCAGAGCGCCAAAATTTTTGTAAATAGTGATCACTTGCGGAACCCTTGTCAGAGTTCTGCGTAACCTAGACTGAAGATCTGAGCTAGACAGTATATCAACTGAAAATATTGTCCAGCTTTTACATTCAACATTAAAATGAAATTCTCTCTGAATTCATAACATTCACTAAAATCTAAAACATAAGATTCCTCCCTCACAAACCTACGCAATTTTTTTTTTTTTTTACACTATTCAAAAATCAGCACTTAACGCCTCATTTGTATCATATAGCACATTGGGGTAAAACGTTGCATGTGTACACTAAAGATTACGACTTGAATTCGGGGAATGACAGATGCGCACGATCCAGTCACATGTCGGAATTACGTTGACTAAGTATTAAATGTTTAGAATTCAGTAACAGAATCAACAGTGAGGAAGTCGTTACACGCTTCTTGCGCAATATAATGTTACAGAGCATGTCTATGAAAGATTAATGGAGGGAAAATGACATTTGATGACTTGATACATAAAAAGCCACAAATTAAAATTCAATTACCACTAACAAAATACTCCATTAATCGCGCCAGTTAATGAACTCTCAATTTACCTTGATGTAAAATTATAAATCACAACGCAGTCGAATTAAAAACGAAATAAATACCGAATCTCTTCATTCATTGTAACTAATTTATCTCGAGGAGGTGCTTCAAAAAATTTGATATGAATTCAGTTTATTATTCTTCGCGAGGACCTTGACTGCTCTTGACATCCCCAGCACAGGCAGTGGAAAGTAAATACATGCCAATTTCATGTCAATCAAAGCAGTTGGACACGCGCCAGAATATAAGTCTGACGAAATCAGTGCTTCTCATTATCATTGAGACCCTATCCGTTGTTTTTATAGCTTCGACAAACGGTACTATTCCTATTTTTAGACGAACCAATTGATTTCAATCGAAAGACTGATTTATTTATCAAGAGGAAGAAAAAAACTGAAGGAAACTGAAAACATGTTTTTCCATTTCGATACATCAATTTGGTTACATAAATTGTTTTCCTAATTAATTTTTTCCTTACATATTTTTTTAATGTTTTATCTTGACTCGAACATCCGAAATAATCGTATTTATAACACTTTATAACATTTACGTTTTTTTTCTTTCTTTTGCTTACATTAGAATGGAGATTCAGTTGATAAATTCATCTGATATTTTTAAATATTGCTTCAACTAGTATATTTAACTTATCTTATACAATAGACTGCTAATCTATTGTGAAAAACCATTTTATGTACAAGTTTGATTCTATCTTTCAATTTCCATGCCTCCCCACACACTAGTTGTAAATGGAGTAGTTAAACCTATGATTTTCTGAGCACAAATTGTTTTATTAACGCCGCACTGAAGTAACACAAAGGTTATTTCTGATTACAATATGGGCAGCCCTGTCACAGTATTTGTGCTGCCTCGAATTTCAAAGCTTGTCCACACTGGAAAACTTGAGCTTTCCAACCATGACCTATAGTATGATGTTACTAATCCAAGTTTTCAACTTTTCTAAATATTTTTTGTATAAATTGACTCGCGTAAACTCTCTAGAACAAAGCGGTTCTAAAACTTTCCATTGCCACGGGGTCCCTATACGTATCAACCTGACATCGCAAACCCCCAAAATTTTGAACGCCCCTTCTTTACTCACAACACGAAGCTGAGTGATTTAAAGGTTCCTCAAAAGTTTTAAGGCTGCCTCTGCTGACTTTTTATAACGCCTTTCCCCTTTAAGGAAACATTAAACATCTGTTGTCGTGTATGACAAAGTGCAAAGGTGTATATAACAAAATAAAGATATAGAAATGAGTCAAATATTGCCAAAGGCGTGAATCACTGCCGTGGCAACATCAATGGCACGATTCGAGTATAGGATGTCCATGCTGTAGTCATTGTCTATTTTGAAAAGAGCACCAACAATGGAAGGACATTTAAAAAGATGTTTGGGATCCAGTTGCTTGCCTGGGCAGCGCCTGCATTCCACATATGATCTGGATCCATCAGGCAGAATCATCATGCCCTTAAAATGTTTTGTCCTTAGTCTGGTTATTGTTGTAATTTCTCGGCTATAATTTAATTGTGGCAGCGAGGATTTTTTTCGTGGGTTTGAGCAGAGCTTTTGTTTTGCGACTGCGTTGGCATCAAAGACCGTAGTCGAAGAAGTTACAGGTTCAAATGTTCTGGCTTCATTGGCAAGGAAATCAGCCATCTCGTTCCCTTCCATGTCAACATGGGTCGAGATCCACTGGAGGGTGCATGATTTGCCCAATGCACCAATGGAAAGTAAAAGAGAATTGATTTCTTGGGCGAGTCCCATTTTTCCTTTCTTGATGGCCTCAAGAGCAGATCTACAATCGGAGAGAACAATGATGCCGTCGGAATTAGCGATATCTGTCCATGTAAGGTAAATATCTAGGGCTGTCCTAATTGCTATGAGATCACACGTGAAGTTGGAAACAATTTGCCCTTCGGAGACCTTGTGCTTTGAAGTTGTATGATCTGGGTATTTAAGAAAGACACCAGATCCACCCCTATTGCACTCTAGAGTGAAGAGCCATCAGTGTAGGAAGTTACTAAACGAGGCCTCACAAGACTTATAATTGTGTCCATGCCTTTCCTTTTAATTTTTTCGTTTTTAATTATTGTGTTCTTAATTGAACATTTAATTATATATATATATATATAAATATTACAAAATACTAATTTCAAATAAATACTATTACAGGCGCAGTTCGATTAGGAAATAGAGATGGACGCAATCGTTATTGTATTGGCATGCTATGTGAATTCAGTTCTTACTCTTTGCACATGTGTTTCTACAATCTATTTTTTGAAAATATTTACTTTTTATTAGTAGCTATGCAGTTGCAAATCAAAATACATGTTCTAGTGAATATTTTTATTGGGGACAATTTAGTGATCTAATCTAAGATGACACATCTTTCAATTTTTCAACGAGGTCTTCAAGAGTCTGTAAAAAGATGGAAATCCTGAGATTAAATTAGATGCCTTCGTGGACCCCCTAGAAAGGTTTTGCAGACCCATGAAAATTTGCGGATCACAGTTATAGAACCACTGCTCTAGAGAGTCTTCGACGAGCCATGCGACAAATAGGAGAATTATAATAATTCTACAATATACACCTTAACTGAAATAAAACAGATATTAACAATACCCATCTCAACTAACACTTTAAAATCTTATTTTTGCTATAAACAGAAGTCCCAGAGCTTAAGTTGGGCCTGTATTGTTTCGAGAGATTTAAAATAAAGGCTAAAAGACGATTTAGTAAATCAATTGCAAGGGAACCGAATTCATTTTTAAAAAAACCTACGCTTTCAAGAGTGAAAAATGGGCACTACACCAAAACTCGTGTCACCGACATGACACAAAGAACCGATTGTCTCCTGAAGAGTACCAGGGGCAAATCTCTCGCAAAAAATCTAGTTAACTGAAAACTAAATTGGGTTATAAAAGAGCCGAGATGAGTTATTTGTTCAAAGACAATTCTATTAGATACGTTGCTCTATTAGGATTAGTTAATGAACTTTCTTATGAAGGAAAAAAAAAGATTCCTACACTTGAACTGTAATTATAAGAATCAACTTATTCCTGCTCTACCCAGTGCCGATTTAAGCCCCTTTCGGGCCCTGGGTGCAGAAGATCAACAGGCCCACTTGGCACTAGCAGATCAAAATTTATAACCAGAAAATCTGGCTAAGTCCAGCTTATCCGAGCCCTTGGGCGCCAGCCCAAAGGATAAAGTTCGAGATCATTCCTGCTCCAAGAAAAATAAAAAATAATACGGCATTAAAAATATGTTATCTGATAAAATAACTTGCTCGACATTTCTTTATCATTGTTTCTAAAAATGTCTTAATGTCCAAAAGGAAAAAAAAAAATACTATCCAAAAATATACTTCTGTTCAACCATTGGTAGGCAAAAAAGTTGCCCCTGCTATAGAAAATTTTGAATCCGAGTTCAACACTTTCACACGTACATTGATTTTTAGAATTAACGAATTTCGAAGCGTTAAATTAGCATGTCTTTCAAGTATTTTGTTATCTTTATTGAAGATGCAAACTTGGAAAAAGTCGAGATACGTGTAAAAAAAAACGTAAATTCGTTTTATTAGAGTTTCTAGGGGGAAAAACTGCGCAACGAAAGCGATAAGATATTCATTTGATATTGAAAAGTGTTTACCCAGTTTTGGAAGGGGGGAAAGCACGCAAAAAATATAATAGAAAACGAGATTGGTAAAAAAAAAAATATTTTTTTTAAATCACACGATTACGAGGAAAATCATTCATTTGAAAAAGCGCAGCATAACGGAATCAAAGACACATTTTTTAAATCAATATTTCATCAATTTCAAGGGGCAAAAAACCGAAATTCATTTTGAAAATTTTATTTAAACACAGTTAACAAGATAACACGCACTTCAATATAATCAGCAAGTTCTTTAATTACTTTCACCCTAGCAATATTCAACATTACAGAAATAAGGGAATATTAAAATACAAATTTAAAACTAAAGTTTCTAAAAACACATTAAAAGGGTTTTGTGGGGAAGCTGAACAAGAAATAGTTTTGTCAAGTATAAATATTACTTGTTTCAATGCATTCATCCATCAAATTCCTCCACCTAAAGGAGACTTAATTCGATTTAAGAAAAGTTTTAGATTTCGGATCTTCACTGGCTCAAAGCTCGAATACCTCAAGTAAGTGGGTTAAACGACAACACTTCCCCTTATTGTTGACATTTTACCCACTTTCCCTATCCCATTGTCTTCCCGATCTTGGCCAAGAGCAAGATTCTAAAACTAAAAAACGGTTTACGTTTACGTAGGATCAACTCAGCAATAAATTTTGAAAATGAGTCGACATTTCTGAAAAATATCCAAAGAGATCGCTCGTTTTAGCTTTATTAGAGGTGAATTATGACATTAAACAAGGGTTCGAAATTTCGCTAGGTTCAGGGTTAAGCCTTTTTTACATTCGCGTGTCAATTGTTCTTCATTCGATTCGGAGACTTTCCCAAATAAAATTCCCAATTCTCTCTGCCCACTTTCTGTCTGGACTGTAATTCTAGTTGTATGCATCCTTAACGGTTATTGCATCATCTGTTGCTACTTTCAGTTCGATAAGCTTATTAATCTTTCTCGTATGTAAATTGAATTTCGATGCACGGTGTCTTTCGTCTTCGACGAGTATGTATTTAATCAGTTGAAAATTGGTTGAAACAGACAGTGGCATTGTACAGCATGAATATTAGACAGACCTTTTGCTCAGAACAAGCGAATTGGACATACCGGTTATCTAGCTGCATTTTTCAAGTTTATCTCCTAAGAGAGAAAGTACATGCTCAAAAGAACGAAGAACTTTTACGACAATATCGGGTATAATTCATGACGACGACCCACCCGCAAATCAGTTTAAGTAAGGCATTTAACTTTTGCTTAAAAAGCAAATTATTACAGACTCATCTAAGACACCATACGTCGAAATTGAAATTCCACAAAAGAAAAACGGAAAAGCTTATCGATCTCAAAGTAGCAACAAGCGATACGATCAGTGGCGGATTAAGCGGGCGTCGGACCTGGCGGCCGCCAGGGGCCCCAAGCTTGATGGATTCCACCAGTGGCGTAACAAAGAATATTAGTGCCCCCTGCAAACTCAGGTTTGGGCCCTAAGCCCAAATATATATACAGAAATGGCCATATTATATACAGAATAAAATGTTTTAGACAAAATGGATATGGTAAAAATAATTGATGAATTTCCCAAAGATAAATCAAACTGTAAGCTCTTAATTTTTTTGTATACAGTTAAGATTTTTCTTTTGCCGATGAGTTTTAATGTAATTAATACATTTTATTTTGAGAATTTAAAGTAAGCGACTCTTTTCACTATTTTAGTGGTTCGACACTCGAGCCTATGAGCCTCAAACCTTTTACCGCCAGGGGTATCCAACTACTTTAATCCGCCTCTGGATATGATAACAGTTGAGAATGCATACAGTTGGAAGGTTGAGAATGTATACAGACGGAAGGTTGGCAGAGTTTTCTAAATCCAAATAAGACCCCGAATCGAGAAAACTCATTAATTACAATAAGAAGAATGTTCCTTAAACAATAATTGTTCAATTTATATATCCACAGAACAACCGATGAATAACTTATTGAACAATGGATATCTCTAGTACTACTAAGGTTAGATTATCAGCTTACTGGTAGCATCAACTAGCTTAAAGCAATCTCGAGTCTTAAGAAGTCTCGAGAAAGCAGTCGGGTTAAAACAGTCTTAAAAAAAGACTATTTTTTTTTTACTCTTAACGCCACATTCGGAAGCAACACGAATGCTGTTGGCGACGAACCTCGTGATTTCGAACAAAAGACTAAACCCGAGCTGCCATCCTCTCTCTTAATCGATGTCAGAGAGTCCGCTCGTATATACACTAGTGTGCAAAAATTAAAGACGAGACGGTTTTTTTCAATATAACTTTGTAAAAAAGCATTCCAAATCAACACATTTAATACCGTAAGATCCCCAATACGTAAGGACATGAGTAATGTAAGCAACACTTACTAAAAGAGAAATCAGAGGGATAAAAAGAAGCTTTATTGAAAAAGTAGCATGGAGCGCAATGCGACTGAAGGCCGAAACATCCCTGTGATGGGTGTCCAGTAAGAAATATCCAGTCTTTAGTAGGGGATATGATCTCCCCTGACTGCTAGGCAGGTTTCACAGCGTCTGCCCATGCTGAGAATGAGGGTGTCAATGAGTTGTTGAGGCATTGCTGCCCATTCGTCTTGCAGCGCCAATCGAAGCTCCGGAATCGTTACTGGTGGTAAGGTACGAGCTGCCAAACGTCTGCCTAGAAAATCCCATACATGCTCGATGGGATTGAGATCCGGAGATCGTGCCGGCCCAATCCATACGTTCAATATCCTCACTCTCTAAGAGCCGTTCGGCAGCTACTGTGCGATGACATGGTGCATTGTCGTCCATGAAAAGGAACTGCGGACCCATAGCGCCTCTAAAAAGACGCACATATGGAAGAAGAATCTCGTTACAATAACGGGTCCCGTTGACTGAACCTGCGTCGAAGATGTGAAGGTCTGTACGACTACCAAGCATGATGCCTCCCCAAACGAGAACACCGCCACCTCCATACCTGTCCCTTTCAATGATGTTCGAGGGATGATTGCGGCTTCCCCGCTCTCTCCAGATGAGTATGCGATGAGAATCGCTACTCAGACTGAATCTGCTCTCATCTGTAAAGAGTACTCGTCCCCATTCATTGCCTCTCCAATTCCGGTGTTCCCGGCACCACAGAGAACGCCTTCTCCGATGGGCAGGCGTTAGAGGTACACACCGTACAGGGCGTCGTGCAAACAGACCACCACCGTGCAGTCTTCTGGCCCCGGTAAAACGAGATATCGGTCATCCAGTCGCCTGTGTCGAGTGTCTAGCGATTTCTCCCGCTGTCTGCCGCCTGTTTCTTCTGGCCTGTAAGGCAATATACCGGTCATCTGCGGGTGTGGTTCCTCGTGGACGACCATTACTGAACCCCCGGATAGCTGTTCCTGTAGTTTGAAATTGTCTCCAAAGTCGTGAAATGACGCTGTGAGCAATTCCGAACTCTGCAGCCACACATGTCACACTGCGACCTTCCTCCAACTTCCCAATGATTCGACCTCGGGTAAAAGCATCCAGATGTCGTCTAACAGATTGATTATTCGCCATTTCTCGCTGAGGCAGCAACTCGGTGTGATTTTAACTGCTATACGGTGTGCAATCTCTTTGCCAGAAATACTAATCTTACACCGACAACATGCTTTACTACTCAGACACTCCCCCATTACGTCTACCTGCATATCTGCGCATGTGCTACCGTACATCACCTCACTTAATCTCCTGATTGGTCTTTCTGTCCGCTCTGCCTCTTCGTTCAGCTGATATGCTAATTTTTCGACTTCGTCCTTAATTTTTGCACACCAGTGTATTGCAGTTAAATTCTGAAACACGAGTCTTCTAAGCTCTCACCCATGCCAAAATTTCATCTCTACAGCACTCAGATGAAGAATCATAGCCACTCCTCCCGGATGCCATCGTCTCAGCCAATAGCCATAATTCCTGTTAAGCAGAAAGAAAAACCCACCATCGCCATGCCCAACATCAAAGTCAACCAGAATATGGGACTGAGGACTGTTTCACGGTCCAGCTGCCCTGTTATTACAACGCCCATTCAAACACGAGTCTTCAACGGCATTCAATCCAGTGCTATTAAAAATATATTTAATTGGGTTTTTTTCGTTAACATCCATAATTCACACTAGGGACAGTTCAGTCAATAAACAGAACTCGCAAATTTATAATATAGAAGTCGGTAATGAAACTGCAGGACCGATCCTAGGGTATCAGCCGCTCGCGTCCAAAGACATCATGTGCCGCCCCTCAATAAAATTGTTCATATTTTGACTAATACTTAAGTTAGTAATCACTTATCTACCTAAAAAATGGGAGGGGGGGGGTGTAAATAAACACAAAAAAAAGCACACTTCTTTCCTCTTTAGATTTTCTAAATATTGTAGACTAATATTAAATTAACTTTTAATTTCCCCAAATGCATATTGAATTTAAAGACTCCTACGTCTTAGGGTATACATATATATGTTACGGCAAAGTATGAAATCCGGCATTCTATAGAATGCCTAGGCATTCTATACAATGCCTAAATCTAGCCGGCAATGTATGAAATGATTCCTATTTCACACATTGCCTAGCATTCTATAGAATGCCTAATGAGAAACTGGCAAGTATGAAATACATCTCAGATTCATTTCGAATATTGTCAATTGGCAATTTATAAAACTTTTAACGCGTGTCTCAGGCTCAGGATCTGTTAGTTGTACATTGCTGTTTGTTCGGAAATGTCAAAATACTCAATTTTACTTAAACTTGTTCAACCAAAAATTGTTTTTTCCTGTGCTACCTGAAAATGGAGAAGCAAGCTATAGTGTTGGAGAATGAGACATGGTCTAAAGCAGGGGTCGGCAACCTATGTCACACGGGCCACATGTGGCACGCGGAACAATTCTCAGTGGCACTTTGCAAAACAAATTTGTAAATTTTTGAATTGTTTCAAATGCTCTACTGTGTGGTTCGCTGAATCATATTGGTAGATTGGTTTGACACGCCACAGCTAAAAGGTTGCCGACCCATGGTCCATAGACATGAAACAACTATTCAACGGTTAGTTGCCTAAAATTCGAGTTGCTGATCCAAAAAAAAAGGTTTTTTCTTAACTGAAATTACTTACTAGAAGTTAATAACTGATATAAAAATGCTAAAATGACTACTAAGAAGAAACCCAGGGACTATTGGTTGCTGAATAGCTATGATGTGATGTTTGCGGAAAATAAAAGTAAACTCATTTAAACTGTTAAAGAAAGCGTCAGCACCATAAAACAGTGGTCCCCAACCCTTGTTCCGTGGATAAAGGGTATCAGGTCACTCACAAGGAGCATTAAATTATTTCCATTATATTTACTGGGGTGTATTTTTCTCGTGTTTGTGCGACTTTCCATGGAAATCACTTTATATTTTATGTGAAATCATTTTATAATTATTTTTTGGTGCAACTGAATTTTACTCTGAAGGCATGTTTAAATACAATTAAATTATAAAATCAAAACCATTTAAAATATAAATAATCAACGTCCCACCCTCAGCGGGCTGCCGTAAAATTATCAAACGTTGACTGGTCCGGAAGAGAAAAATGTGGGGAAGAACTGCTATACAGTATTACGTCACGGATTCTTTTTTTTTTTTCATAATGGGGCTGCAGATTCATATTTTTACCATTTTCAGACCTAGTACATTCTCCAGGGGCTGGTATCCCTTTTTAGGGTGGCATCATGTAAGCGATACCAATTGCCGCCGGTAATTTTGACACCCAGTTTGACGATGTGAGCTTGTTCTAGGAATTTAATTTGCCAAGAGCAAAATTAATTTCATGATTCTGGGGATATGATAGAATTCTGAAAGAACTTTCAACCAAATACAAAAATGTTACTTGTTATGATATTGAACTGTACGTCCACCTACGTGAAATTTGCCAGAAAAAACAGAAAATTATTTTTTAAAAAAAGGTATTGTAATACAAAACATTGATTTTTTTTCCGAATGCCAATATATTGGCACTTGTAATGAGTGAGAAATAGGATGGTTTCTATCAACTTGAAACCTCTGAAGGAATTTAATACCAAGTATATGTGAAATCACAATTAAACAATAAATTTTTTTAATGGCAGTCTCATTATTTTGTCAGAATAACATTTGTACTTTTAGGAATGTAAGTCATTGATATAATATCCTTATCATGACCTTTTTTCATACTTGCCTAAATAGCTTTAGGCATTCTATAAATGCCCTGGGCATTCTATACAATGCCTAGGCAAAGTATGTAATCAATCTCATATTTCATACTTTGCCTAAAATCGTCCGCATTGTATAG